>SRHC01002267.1:2479-59484 GCA_004794325.1 Pomacea maculata
TGATTTTTGCGGTGAAGCGGCCTGTGAAATGCGTGTCGGAAATGGAAATGGCCCGCAGGCCGAAAAAGGTTGGGCATCACTGACTTACATCAAAACACATACGTTACTGTAAACCATAAATAGCATATCAATGTCATAGATGACTTTCAACTTCTCCGTCATTCAATTTATTTAGATAACTATTATTTTAATAGTTCACAAAATTCTCACTTACGGTTTGGATTCTGTTCAGGGACGCTCACACTAACACACACATCTTCATTTCCTTGAATAATCTTTCTTTAAACTTCATTTAAAAAACTTCCTTGAAAGCTCTCCTAAGCTGAGGTTGACGAGGTCAACACAACCCCACCCCCCGCCCCCCCTCCCTGGGCTGACGATGTCACTGTGTCCTTATCCCAGAGCAGCGAAACACTCCTCAGCAACACACAGTTAAACACCAAATAATTCTACTGAGACAACTACACAGAGAAAACTCAATGCTGACTGTACCCTCTCGCACTTTTCAGTTCCACGCTAAGAATGTCAAGTTTCTGATACTTGTTCTCGCGTCTGTCTACTTGCTAATCAGAAGATTGAGATGACATCATGTAACTATGTCCGATGACTCGTGGCCACACTTAAAAATTAGACAAAGTCGAAAATAACACTTACCATTCCCGTCTGTCGTGGTCTCCCGATGTACGATGCTCTCACAAATCTCAGCGCCAGGAATGTTCTTCCCCACACAATCACTGCTAGGCAGGTGCGCCGACACACCAGCAACTACACTAACACGCAACTGCACCTATTTCCATGGAAACACCAATGCTGGCAGACACTTCCAGACTCTTTGGCTTGGACATTAGTGGAAACGTCGACAGGATGCTCGATTCCTCGGCGACCGACAAGCGAAGAAACTCCAGGGCTACCCGGATCGGTTCGAGCTACCCATGCAGCCCTCCCTTGGTTAACAGTCACCCCTGGGTGGGTCCGGTGTAGGAGAAAGGCTCTCAGGCCCTCCTGTAGTTAGGGTTCCGTTCCAGCGGGTCCTCCTTAACTGCTCCTCCACATGAGTTCCTGTAACTTAATTACTAATGAGACTCTGCCATTCACTGCTACTATTAGTCTCCCTGAGTTAAACTCATCACGTGGTATCTTATTGAACGGTAAGATTTTTCTTATGAAACAATTAAACAATACTTTTGCCGTGAAATCAGAATTTAGAATTCAGGACAATATAAAAACATATTTGTTTACCTTTACTCGGCAAGGAACTAAATGCACAGATTCCCCTGTCGGCATTTACACCTGTACAGGTAGGACCAACCGTCTCGGTGGCTGCGTTGGGAATGTCACACACTGTTCAAGAAGAGAAAAGCCTGGAGGTGAACTGTCGTTACTAGCGTCACGTGTCATCAGCTATGCTCCTGAACGGCGTTTACGAAGTAGACCACCTCCCTTTTTTTTTCTTTTATTCTCACGCGGTACACACTCGCACACACTCGCCAACTACGCTTACAAGAGAAATAAGACATATCCCTGACACACAACATTATCCTTATCTTGTAATCATCTTATTAACTAGCACTTGTTTTGCTTCGTTTATTTTTTTACTCTTTCGTTTATTTTTGTATGTGAGCACACTTGTTAGTATCCCTGCAAGATGAGCGGTCCGGTGGCGCAACGGTGAACGCATGTCATCAATAGAGTGAGGGTTGGCTGCCCAAAGGTCATTTCTCGTTTCGGGCACGCTATTCTTTCTCTGCACGTGGCATCTGTTTACAGGGCTGGCTGCTTGCCGTAATATAGCCTCAGCTGCTGGCACGGCGTAAAACATCAATTCCCCCCCCCCCCATCCCTGCAAGATGAAAAGAGTTTAAGGTATGTTGTCATTCCGAAATACTGGGGTTAGGTTAGGATATAAAAAATTAAATATATTAAAACAGAAGAAAAAATTGTTAGTCTCTCGCTGTTTTAAATTGTTTATTTTAATTTGTCTGGATTTTTGTTATCTCCATCAAGATACATCCCGAGGAAACTTTTGTTTACAAGTAAATCACACCGGAAAAGGAAGCATGCACTAGTTGACTTTTTCTGTTCATTTAGTCCTCATAGTCTTTCCGTTTACATTCTGATGCTTTTCTGTTGAAAGATGAAGTTACCACCAGATAAAACGATGTCTTTAATTATAATAATTTATATTTTTAATATCGAGTCGGTTATTAGCAGTGATAGTGTGTAGAATTACCAGGTTCTTAGTTGTAACACACACACACACACACAAACAAAAAGAATAAATAGACAGAAACGGGAGACAGACGCACGAGTTAAATAGACATTAAAAGATTTTCGTTTCGCTGAAATCTTTATGAGGATCACACAGCTTAATAATTTTCTTTCAACAGAAAACAAAAGCGAAATCGGATTGGTTCACAAATCCTTTATTTTCCAAGACATGAACTGTAATATTGTGTCAAAAATTATTTTGTCGTAAGACGTAAACTCCCGAGCAACGGCCAAACGACTGTTTAGGCATGCAGACTTAATCGTGTATCTTCAACTACTACTACTACTAATAATATGCTGAAAATAGTAGTAATTAAATGCGCCTTTTTCTATAAAATCTTTCGTAAACCAAGCCTTTTCAATCCATTTTTAATTTTGTCACACAATTGTTACACAGACACCACCACTACCAACCGACTTCATTCCAAAGACATTCACGCATCAGTTACATAAAGATTTCGAGTTCCTGTCATTGATGTCTTTCAAGCTGTTGTTACATGCTACCAGTAGGTGTTGTCACTTTTCTACGGCTTGTTAGTATCTCTGCAAGATAAAAAGCATTTTAAGAATGTTGTCATTAAAAAAAAATACAGCCTGTCTCTGGTCTTGGTGGTTCTAGGCTCCAACTGTCTCATTCTTGTAGAGCTTTAAAGTTTGTTTCTTGCTGTAGTCACTTATATCCCTGTCTTTCTCTTCCTTAAATATTAATAATCAGATTTGTAAAACAAATATAATTTGTGTGGTGATCCCAATGCGCTGAGCTCAAACGAATAAACAGTAATTAACCATAAAACAATCAAACAAATTTTGGTGTAAAGTTTATACCAGTCTCGTTGATAACGTTTTCAAAGGTCCACCTGAATTAAAATAACACTGAAGCTAATAACCTGAGCATTTGACTATGTGCATAGACGCCACACTCAACAACTCATTCAAACCGGCAGAGGGGAGACTAATCAAAGGGACGTAAGACGCATAAAAAAAGGTTTCGCTTGTTATCTCCCATTCTTCAGTGTTTGTTACCTGATCCGCATTAAAAATTATTTTTTCAAGATATACATATAATCAAGTCTTTAAAAGAAGAAAGAAGAAATCAACGTTTACTCCTTTACTGAAACTGTTTATTTTACTCTGTCTGTTTTTGTTTTCTTTAGCAAGATAACCTCTACGCTACGTAGACGGTGCTTGCGATCTTCACTAATGTAATCTACTTGTCGTTTGACATCGTCTCGGTTGCTTTGGGTCCTCATTTATTTTACCTTTACCTGTCATCAGTTTTTAGGCCTTGAGTTACTTTGCATGTAGCAATAAACTGTATGCAGCTCTTCATAGTGTTTAAAAGTTGTTGATATAGCTCCAGAACAAGTTTCATGGCTAGCAGTAAGTGGAGAGTTGGCTTAGGGCTGACGTCACGCTTCCGAAGTTTTCCCCTTCATTGAGACGTTTACAAAAAAAAAAAAAAATAAAATAAATAAATAAATAAAAATAAATAAATCAGCAGTCGGGCAGTCATCTACATTACTAATAAAATTATGAACATGTGTTAATCAGTTCCTATGGCGTAGTGATAGAACGTTGGGGTTAGGAGACTTTGATTGTATATTTCGTTTGTGATTAAAAAGTTGAAGATACTCTATATTGCATTTGATTAAAGTATTTACACACGTGTACGTGTATGTGTTTTATCAAAGAGTCGAAAACGAGGAAAAGATCTGCCGATCGACGTCGTGACGTCGCTCGATGGACAACGGCACTGAGCTGGCTCGCTGGCCATGTCAAGTTTGTATAAAATATCGTACAAAACGCAGACGACGACGGATTTGAGCGTCTCAAAAGAAACCAGAAAAAAAACCCATTTGCAGCCCATTTTCTTTGACAGAACATTATTTTCATGTTTTTTACAAAAAATATATGTTTATTCTCGGGAAGGCTGGTTGTTGAAGCATTCGACTGTTGAAGTCACTCGATCGTTCGTGGCCTGTTGCTGAAAAACTTCCCTACCTAACAGTAATGAGCAATTGATTTACCAGGGAATGTAGGAACGTTGGGCTACGCTTTCCCCGCCTTTGACTCGGAGAACTGCCGACGTTCATTTATTTTTAAATTACGGCTACTGTTTGTTTGTTTTTTCCCCATTTGATCGGTATAGCTGGGAGGGTGTACCTTCTCTAAGTTTCACTCTCTGTGCATTGTGTCTGAGAGAGAGAGATACAGAGGGAAAATAACAATGCAATACACGCCGCCGTTCTCCAGTAATCGATGGCGCAACTTATACCCCAAAAGGTTGTTTTTGTTATTTATTTTGCCTGTTAAAGTCAACCCGATGGCATTCACGGAATTACTCTCTACCGTAAGCTTCACGGACACCCATTAATCAATCTGTCGACTAACATGCTTTAGTTACACTGCGCAACCATGATATATATATATTTCCAGATAGATGTAGCGATGGAGAACGAAAAGTGCATAAATTTTTAGCGGGAAGACGACAAATAAAAAGCGACTGGTGACATCACTTACATGTAAGTGTACATCACAATTGTATGTCGTATTTATATTTATAGTATTTAGTTGTTTATTTTAATATGATCTTTGATGTCTATTTGTTCACCTTACTTTACATTCCACAGTGATGTAATATCTTCATGGTAAAACTTCAACAGTAGTCAGTATTCGTAGATGTTTGGGCATTTATTTACAAATGGAATCGCAAAAAAATTATTTAAGGCTAGAAAAATAATTAAATGTTTTATGGCTGATAGAAAAGTGAGATAATCTGCTACCTAATTTTTGAGTACGTCACTTAAAAGTTCAAAATGGTGACTACTTGACTATTATTTTCTGGTGCCGAGGAAAGACGGTGGGGTTAATGGTGGAATCTTCTAGCTCCCAGTCATAATTTGAAGGGATGTGAAGATGGGGGTGTGAGTGCCCTTGATAACTAAGGGAGATAAACATTTTGTTGAATGAAAATGACTGTTACGCTCATCTCATAAACTGTGGCATTTGCATATTATGAAAAAAATTAACTGGGTAAATTCTATTATTAAATTGGAAGTTATGCAAGATTGTGTATACACATAATAATAATTCTTACATAACAATGAAGCTCTCCAGTCAAAGTGATCAGCACTTTACAAAACTATGTAAATATCTACTAAATGAAAATTCTTCACCACCACCTTCTACCTCAACAAACACACACCAACAATCTATGGAATCATCATAGACAAGCCTACATGATAAGTATGTGGCATACATAAGTTATCACTATCATGGTTTGATCAGAAAAGGGATGGCAAGACAAAAACAAGATCAAGACTAACAGGGTCTTATTCAAATGAGGCAAAGTGTCAAAGGCAAAATTGTTAATCACAGTCTTTGTGATATCCATCGATTTGCCCTGTATTATGCCACGCAACCAGACGACAATGGCAAAGGGAGATGACAGTCGTGAACTCATAGAGGGAGGAGCAACAATGAAAAGACCCAGTGAGCAAAATGAACTAATGGATTACTGATGACAGCACACTTCCCAGATACAGAAGTAACAAAAATCTAGCATCAATAGTGTCAAAAGATGTTAACCAGTGTGGTGTTATCAGTATCATTTTAAGCAATCACAATAATTAAGAATGGCAAAGATAGCACGAAAATGTTAATTATGATTTAATCAGTTCTTAAATTTAAGAATAAATCCATGGAAACAAAACACAAGAATGCAGAGTGGAATCAAACTAAATGCAGTGAGGATAAGCTAATACACTACACATATAAATGTGTGCATATGAAAGAAAGAGAATCTGCTAAGTATGTCTGGAAGATGTAGGGTTTTTCCCTTTATATTTCACGTATTTGGGTAGGTCTTAAGTGCATTGGCAGTGAATTCCAAACTGTGGGTCCAATTACTTCAAAAGATTTTTTGCCAATGGAGGAAAATGAAAACTTTGCATTTTTGAAGTGTAGTTTAAACTTGCACATATGCATTTGTGTGTGTGCAAGTGAAAAAGGAACAGAACCGAAAATGCAGCTTTATTTCTGTTAGTGCCTTGTAACAATAAAAAGGTCCATTTTCACGTCTAATGAAAACATAAAATGACAAAATATAAAAAGACAAAAATTACTGGGATTTATTCCTTTCCTAAAAGAAATGTATTTCAAGACGAGAATACCCTTCTTTGATTCACTCAGATTTAAAAATCACACATCATCATCTTTCAGCAAAGTACTCCGTACAATATTTAAGAACAATGCAGGAAACACATTCTTGACTTTTGGCTGTCTATATCTCCATATTACTTGGTCTTTAAAGTAAGACATAAACAGCGGTGACACTGCAACCATTCACAATCTGTCCCAAAAGCAGATAGCGCTACACATATCATGAAACCACTTCAAAATATGCCATCTGAGTAGAGATGGTGAATATGTAAATGCTACTTGAGAGGACCAAATACTTCCATTGTCTCTGTCACTAGCTGAAGATGTTCTAAGAAGGACGTGGCACTGACTCGTAATAATCTTGCTTCATTTGACTCTAATACTCTGGAAGACAAAAATCATGAACATATGGTAATGTAGTTCACCAAATTACAAGCTAAATTACACAAATGAACAATATAGGTCACATGTGTGTGTGTGTGCAACTATGTGCGTGTTATATATATAAGCCAAATGGAAAAAAGAAAACAGTGGGGGAAGGGGGTGAGAGAGATAGATACTTGTTTGGAATTACTATTATACAATTTATCAATTAGCCTATAGCAACAAAATAGTCACAAACTTTCTGAAAATTCCAACAGCACAAAAATGCATTGCTGTGGCCAAGCAAGATACTTACACAGTCATAGTATTACCAGAGCTAGTGATTAATTTTGAAACACCACTTCTTTTGGGTTCTTTGTCAACACTGAGTGAGTTTGTTGCTATCTCAGCATATTCAACATCTGGGAATACTATTTCCATGCGACTTTCTAATGTAAGGAAACAATTATGAATGTGATTTTAGATTTCTAGTAAAATTCAATCCATTAAAGATGCAAATATCAAAATAAGCAAATTAACTTGTCTTGTCATTGACAGGTTTAAGAAAATATAGTACTATTGTCAGGCGTAATTTTATTCAGATCTGAAAAAAAGTTGATAAAACACGAGGATCTCTTTACGGATTGTTGACCAAATGAAATGAAAAAGATAAAGTTTATAACTTCACATGTATAATGACTGTTACAATATCTTAGTCAGGACACTAAAACATAACAAGGACTTCCACTGATATCAAAGCAAAAGAAAGCCTTTAAAACTCCATAGTAGAAATGGACACAAAAACCATAAGTTTCATTTCTTTCAACTGTTGTAAAAGGATACACAGTAAGCGCCTTGGTATCCATGTTTCCTCGTAATTACCGCCCTTGCATTGGACGAAGCTACTAAAAAGAAAAGAAAATTCAGCAAAGATAAGAGCAACACAAATAATCATGATTGTAATAAAATAAATCAAGAGAGAATTTTATAAAGTAATTGCTGACCTTCGTGATGTTATAAAGCAGATTGATAATACGGTTTCGTTTCGTTTTCGTATATTAGTTTTTTGCTGGACGATGACATAAGTAGACTTCCTGTAGTTCGTGTCAACAGTTTGACATATTTACTCTAATGTTTAGCCGTTACCTTCGGCTTGTTTTGTACAGCTGAAATGTTTCATTCATAGCCAGTTCACACGTTATTTTTAGCATACTTCATATGTAGTAGGATGATAATCGTTTGATTCTGTTTTAGATTCATAGCTAAGTCACAATGGGTTACCTCTTCTCCAAGCTTTGGAGTCTGTTCTCCAATGAAGGTAGGGCGTTTAATTTCTTTTCTCTTTCCTAACTTTTATTCCCATAATCTAATTTTTGTTTGTGAGAGAAGATCCTTGGTGTTTTGAGTTACGCAGTTCGTTTACAAAAAGAATTCCTATATCGAAGAATGGATCAGGTTCTTTTTTTCAGAATTAGTTACTTGTTCTTGAGTGCTGAATCGGGCATAATATTCTCTCATTAGACGGTGTATTGTATCAGTTTGTTTTGTTAAAATTGTGAGCCACATTTAATTATTGAATATGCGCAGTTGTTACGTAGCGGGTATTTTCTCTGATGGTTTTCTCCCAGTTGTCGTTGGCGTCACGTGGTAAGAGTGTTAAGAAAGTGGGTGTCAAGTCCCATCAGTTGTAAAATTTTCGATTTTTTTGAAAAGGTTTATTTTTCGTTCTACCTTATGTGAACGAGACGGAGAAAGAGAAAACATCTTTAGGAAACCACACAATAAAACTTCTAATGTTTTGTTAATGCGATATTTAAGCAATGATTTGTCGTTATCAGCAGCAGATTTTCTTTTCTTTTCTGTTTTATGCAAGTTGTAACTATTTTATTCCTTCTTACTGTTTTGAACTTTGAAGCAGGAAGAGGAATATATTTCACTTCTTACTCCTAAGGTAGAAACGGCAATATCTGCAGAACATTTGTCTGTTTGTAGTGTGCAGTGAAGGAGAATAATGATTAATATCAAAATTCTGTTTCAGAACACAAGGTAATAATAGTTGGACTTGACAATGCTGGAAAGACAACTATTCTGTATCAGTTGTAAGTGTAGCTTTTTGGACATTTTTGTCTCACCACTTATCAGCACAAATTTAAAAAAGCTTTCATTTAGTTCTTTTTATTGTCTGTTATTTAAAGTGTGGTTAATATTAGCTGTGCACACATTTTGAGAGTGTTATTTTGTACCCAGTTTGTTATATTTTATGGCTAAAATATTGAGGGTTTTAGCATGAAGTATTTGAAGAGTATGTGATATCATCACTTCAGACACCATTTTGCTAGACCAGCTCTCCAAAATATATTATGAACATGCTGATCAGGGGAATTTACAGCTGTCATTTTGTATTGGAAATTCTCACATCTTATGCGGTCTTAGTTATAGCATACTCATTAGTCTCAATGATCAAACATATTACAAACTGAAACCTCTTTTTTTTTTTTTTGATAAATCTAGCTTTGATTATCAATATAATTGTCATTTAACCCTTTATTACTGCCTTTTGATGCAATATTTGTCAACATTAATTAAAAAACATGTACAAAATATGTTGTTTTACAGCTTGATGAATGAAGTTGTGCATACATCACCAACCATTGGCAGCAATGTAGAAGAAGTTGTGTGGAAAAACATTCATTTCTTAATGTGGGACATAGGGGGACAAGAGACATTGAGAGCCTCTTGGAACACCTACTATGCTAACTCAGAGGTATTATTATTATTTGCATTAATTGTGGGATGTGTGGTAGTGCACAGTCAATGTCCTGAGTCATGTCACTACTGCGAAATTAGGGTATGCCTATTTATATTTTTTACGTGTGCTATAACTTGAGGAAACATTGGTGATTATTACTGGTGATCTTCACTGCCACTGTGTTGATGTGACCTCCGTGACAGTCCTGTACACCAAAAATGGACAATTATTATTAAAGTTGATTTATATAGTGCAATTTTCAACTGCAGTCGACTCAGTGTGCTTTCCAGAACAAAAAAAAAAACTTATAGATTGACACAAAAACAGCATCCATAAAGACCAAACTTATTAACAAACAATTATGCAGAGAGATTGTAACAAACAAAAATACAAGGTAGAAAAAGAAAATTCTGCACACAAGCATGAACACATCAAAAGGATAACTCTAAGAGAGTTGTGGTGAGGCGGATTCTACGTCTGTGCATTAAACCATTTGACGAATGTCAGCAGACTTAGTCACAGTGCGCACAACTCAAGATGCCCAGAGCATAAACGAATGGATGTCCAAACGGTGATGGAGACAAAGTAGATACATGACTGCCCATGTCTGGTTTGCACACAGATTGCTGGCAGAGGCATTGCCTTAACACAAAGACCATGCACAGTGTTCACAAGGCTTCAGAAGGTTTCAGTCCTTGCTGCTGATAAGTGTTGATCTAGAATCTAAAATGTAGCAAAGCAATTTGGAGATGAGAAATTGTCATTGACAAACTCATACAACAAATAGCGTGAAGAAACTGAAGAAGATGGCATACAATGGGACAGCAGAAGGCCATAGTTGGAACAAAAAAAGGCTGCAGAGAAGCAAATCATTGAACAGAAAGATAAAGAAGCATGTGTCAAATAATAATAGGGACAAAACTCACTGCAGGGCACCAGAGACAACAACAAATACAGAGAGTTGCCTCAAGCTGGTTTGGCAAAGGGACATCACTCTCAATACTCTGATACAATTATGTATGTTGCTGCTTTCACCACCACCACCACTGCCACCACCATACCTATTACCACCGATACTACTACAATTACAAATCACAGCTGCATGTCAAAGAAGAGAAGACTAGAATGTGATATTTTGGTAGTGGTACTTAGCTGTAGTGACTGCATTCTATGCTGATGGCATTCACTTTATTCTCAGCATGAGAACAATAAACTCTGTTTTGAGTCCTTTATTATTATATCTGGGTAGTTATATTTTTCTTCTTTGTAAAGCATTTTCAGCTAGCCTTTGAGGAGACATGGCATGTGACAAAGCCATCACCAACAAGATTCAGACATTCGTCAACAGATGTCTGTGCCACATCCTCAACATCAGATGGCCCGAGAAGATCTCCAATGCAGACCTGTGGGAGAGAACCAACTAAAAACCCGCCAGCCAAGACATCAAGAAGCCGAAGTGGAGCTGGATTGGTCACACCCTGTGAAAGCCGGCCAACAATTTTATAAGACAAGCATTGGGCTGGAACCTACAGGGTTGGGAGACCCAGACAGACATGGAGGAAATCGGACCACATTGAGGTGGAGATTTCTGGCAAGACTTGGACCCAAGTGGGAAGGGGCGCCCAGAACTGGATCCGATGGCATGGTGTAGTTGCGGCTCTGTGCTCCACTGGGGGCAGAAAGGAATAATAATAAGAAGAAGAAGAATTACTGCAAGCAGTTTTGTTCTGGTGAATCTAGATACAATAAATGTATTAGTAATATATCCCATAATTCCAGTGAGGTTATATAGCAAAATATTATTGCAGAAGTATTTTAACATGTTTGGATACTTTTTTTTTTTTTGCAGTTCATCATTTTGGTTATTGATAGTACTGACAGAGAACGCCTTCCAGTCACTAAGGAGGAATTATGCAAAATGCTTGTTTGTGATGTGAGTAGCAATCTGCAGATCAGCTGTTTGTTTTATATATATATATTTTCTAATTGAAATTACATTTACAATTTGGACTTTCTGATAAAAATATTTTAATTTGCAATATGCATTTCTCTTGAAAGCCTGAAGGCTCTGTGCACAAGACAAGAATGGGGGAAAGTGTCAACCAAGTCAACAACTAAAGTTATATTATAGCAAAGCAGCTAACCCCGTAAACAGATGCTACATGCAGAAAAAAAATGTGCTTGAGATAATTTTTGAACCAAGGACAAGGTATGCCTTGCTGTATAAAGTGGTCTGGTGGCGCAGCAGTTAGCTTTGAATGTGAACACAGCTCAGAGAGAAAGGGACATAAAACTCAAAATGGTGGGGCCAGAGAAAGACCAGATATTTCCCATCTGATGCATGGAACAGAGAGGACAACACAAGCAGATGAAAAAGACTGACTGGGGTGGTAAAATGTTAATATCTCAGACAGGTGTACTGGGGCGAGGCTATGAAGACAGTTGCAGTGCAGTGTGGCAGTTATGCAATCAGTGTGAGCTGGAACTGGCAGCCTGTAGAACTTGTGGGAGAAGAGGTCTGCTTTTCATCTATAAACGACTGCATGAGCAGAGTGATTCGGAACCTTTCAGAGTTGTTCCAGTAATCAGTTAGGGCTCTCAGTGAGTAAAGAGTTGTAGTAATCCATCTGGGACAATACAAAAGTAGGCATGA
The DNA here is from genome assembly GCA_004794325.1 of Pomacea maculata. Taxonomy (NCBI): domain Eukaryota; kingdom Metazoa; phylum Mollusca; class Gastropoda; order Architaenioglossa; family Ampullariidae; genus Pomacea; species Pomacea maculata. The sequence goes on from SRHC01002267.1 coordinate 14,674, forward strand.
ACTTTCTTGGGGCTGAAGGAAGGGTCGGATATGACTGATCTTGCAAATCTAAAGAAAAATGGAATTGTAAACTGTGTTAATGCAAAATTCATGAGAATATGAATAGGGCAATCTCCAGAAATAATAGCAGCTCAAGAAATAGGAAAAAAAAATAACTTGATGTTAGGTTTATGACATTTATTGGACTTTTTATGCAGTCATATTTACTAAAAGGAGGATGAATATGTCACAGTTTCCCTTATGACTTCCCTCTCCCTCACCAGAGATTTGGATGTATTTATTCTGGCTTATACTTTTATTGATGTTATCCATAAGTACTTCATGCTAATTTTTAGTGAGTGTTGGTACAGAGGTTGAAGCAGGCATTTCAATTGTTTCTTTCTGAAATGTGGATTCTAGGTTGACTTGCTACCTGCAATATATGGCATAAAATGCTATCAATGACAAGAGGTGTACTTAGAAATAAAAAGAACAAAAGAATTTTGTTTTAAAAATGCTACAAATTGTATGATGCAAGAGATTGCTATATCTGGCACACAGATCTCAGTGCCTAGTCATTTCCGGATTAGGGCATTAATTCCTTTGTTCATGTTAAAAATTTTAGGAGCTACGCAAAGCAGCACTGCTAGTGTTTGCCAACAAACAAGATGTCAAAGGTTGCATGTCGGCAGCAGAGATTTCGCAACAGCTTAACCTCACTTCAGTGAAAGATCATGTTTGGCATATACAGGCTTGCTGTGGGCTGACAGGCGAAGGGTAAGGATGTCCACTTTCTTCAAATTTATGTCATTCAAAGTGTGTGCTACATTTCCAATAATGCAAAGCATTATTAAGAGGATATTGTGCACAGGAATGTTTAATTAGACTTTATTCTTTGGGATTGTGTGACATTGCTCTTGGTAAGTTACAGTTATGTACTTTAAAACTCAAGAGTAGCAGTTTATGTTTTGTGTAAACATGATAAATTTGTGGCCCTATGCTTCTCAAGGAGTAGCAAGGAATAAACTAAAACTAAACAAAATATGGTAAATGCTTAGATATATCTGTATATGATTTTGAATTTAATTTGCATATATATTTAGAAAACCATTAAGTTTAGTGAATTTGTTTTTGAAATATGCATGTGCAATTTTTCTTCTTCGTTATCCAGATTATTACAAGGCCTGGAATGGATTACAAGCCATATACGCAGAAGATGATGCTGCAGTTTAGAGAGAATCCATTTCTTCTTGAAATCATGAAATGCCAGAACTGTGCTGGAAGAGTGTGTGATGTACGACTGGTTAGGAAAGAAAATATCAGCAGCTCAGAATATGCATAGAGTTGTGTTTGGCATAACCGTGTTCAAGAACAGCATTTTAGATTTATACCTCAGGAACTTAAGAGTGAAAAGTGTGTGTTGTTGAATTCCTTATTTTGATAGCATTACTTGGGTAGGTTGGTGGCTATAATATGGACTTGCCATTTCCATTAAAAAAAAAAAATTGGTCCATTGTGATTTAGCTGGCTCAGGATTACTGATCCCATGTTGAAAGGAAGAAATGTCTGGGAAGCAGGAGCACTTTACTACTGAAAACATACAAGAAGTAAAAAAAAAATATAAGTTAAGTGGCATTGAATTATCCTGATGTTGAAATTTGAAACTTTGACTTTGCATCTGTCCATCTTGTTTAAAAACTGCATTTAGCAAAGACCAAGTTAGGCTTGGTTTCTGGATGTAAATCTGTGTGCCTTTCATTTCTAATTTCTAAAACATTTAAAGAGATTTTGGTGGTTTTTTAAAAAGTACATTTGCAGTATTGACAAGCATGAAGTCATAATTTTTCATTGCAGTTAGCTTCATTTGTTTTGTATGATAGGATGTAGACTATTTTGTTTGATATAGGTTAATGAATAACTTAATAGTTTAACTGCTTGGTATTGATAGAATAACAGTATTTAGTAAAAACTTATGTTGTGCCGAAAGAATTTTTTGAAAGACTGCTTCTGAATTTTTAAAACTGATGTTGCATCAATTTTGTTATTTTTTTTTTTTTTTTTACGTTTGCTTGCAAAATAGTGTTTTTTTTCCCCCAATATTTTATACTAGTCTTTCATAGACAGGGCTCTAATGCTGTTATATATCATAAAATAATTTTTTTTAATGTGTTCTTTCTTGTCTGATTATTGCAGTCATACACTATAAGATGGTAGTGCATGGTGAGAGAACCTTTCAATTTGGCTTCCAACATTGTAACTTACCGCATCTATGTTTTTTAATGTTATATATCACAGGATGTTTGAATGGTTAAATAATCCCTAGGTTGCTGTTTGACATCATACTGAATACAGTGACTATTAGCTACTGTTAAATTTGGAAAGAATGATCAAATTGAGTTACATCTCATGCTTCTAATTAAGGAGAGTGGTATATTGTGTGTACATGTGTCTGTGGATCAGTATGGGTAAGCACATATATGTGTGTCCATTTGCATGTTACTGTTCATTTCTGTTTTTATTTGTGTAAATGTGAATTGGACATTGTATTTTTTTTATGGAAATGGTGTTAAGGAAAATAATAATTTTCACCTAATGTTTTCTTGTTCCCTCTTGAAATTAGTAACTCTTATTTTAGATGTGTAGGTATTGCAGGAATAAATTTTCTCAAGCATACATGTACATGTTTTTGGTCAAAATTTCAGGATTAGGTAAGAGATTATAGGAAGAATACATCTAGTTCTCATAAAATGTTTTACCATTAGTTTTTAATTGCACTTCTACTATGTAGGCTGCTTACATAAAAAAAAAATCAATATAATGGGTTGCCTGGTAGTGTAGTGGTTAAAATGCTTGTCACCATTGCAGTGAGAACTAAAATGTCCTGCTTTCATATCTAGCCTTTGGACATTCTAGGTGGTATGTGGTTGGCTATCAGGGATTTTCTTTGGGCACTCCATTTTCCTCCCTTATTCATTGTCCCTCTCCTCAGTTGTGTGAAATCACCCTGAGGTGGAAGCACTTTCCTACCATACATACTAGCCAAACTCGATGTGGATGAGGGCAAGTCTAGAATACGATTAAGAATATATTGAAATGGCAAGAAGGATAAAAAATACATAAACTACACTGTGTTGATTTACAGCTTTTCTATCTTTCCAAATTGTAGAAATCGTGTTTTGTTCATGTCATTTGGTGATTAGAGGAGGAAGATTTTTAAAAAAAAAAAGTTTTGAGATAATGGTTATCGTAGATTTTTTAATCTAGAAGTGTTTTGATTTATTATATAATTAGAGACTTAGGCATAGCATGTAGCAGAAAGGCAGCATTAGATGGCCATCATAATATTTCAAGAGCCTTATGAATGACTATGTGGCTGCTTTTGAAATTATGCAGCAAGGCTACATTTTAGAATGTCAGATACTTTGAAGTCAAACATCTATAACTCAGGTAGATTAATCTTTAAAATTTCTGAAATATTTCATTATCATTCTGTTCAACACTCAGTGTTTGTTTTTTTCTGACTGGCGCCATTTATTTTTAAAAAAATGAGAACATAATCAACAGAAAAGCTAAGTTTTTTTGCTTTAAAAATCATATGAAGACCATTATCTGTATATTAACAGTTGTGCACCGCCACCAACTCTTTTTGCATAGATATTATAAAGTGGCAGGCTATTAGCCATAAACTATGCTGTTTAGTAGTAAATTTGTTGAAGTATTAAGCAGCATTTTCTGTCCTTTGTAAATAAAGTCGGTGAAATTTGCTTGTGCTGATATTCTCATAAAAAATTATGATTGGCATATGCATACCATTTTCACTCTTTTTCAGTATGGATTGTCAGCTTTGCTTTTCTCTGTGTGTATGCGTGTGTGATAGTGTTAGTGCTTTCTAAGCCATCGGCAAATGGCCAAGTCTTTTTCTTTTTAGTTTCGTCTTTTATTTGTTTTTCTTCAGGATGGAAGATAATATTCACTGAATGTATAAACAACGCATAACATGTCCTTGGATCATACAAAACACTGGTTTTTGAGCTAAGCGATCATGTTTTTTGTTTTTTTTTAGATTGTTGGAACATCTATAAGGAAACAATGGTTTTTAAAATCTTTCTTGCTATAGTGCTTATGTGAACTTGTTTTTCATTTGTGTTTGCATGTGGTGGAATGGGTTTTTTAGGTTTTTAGCTGTATGTTGATAGAAGGACATACAAGACAAGAATATATTTTACATCTTACTTCTCTTGAGGTATACTTATGAGCTGCTTTAATATGGAACTGGTGTGTAATCTGTTGCTTGAGGCTGATTATAGAATTACTGACTATTGTAATGCCTGAATTCCTTCAGATTGAAAAAAGTATGACAGAAACTGTTAATAAATATGAAACAGTCTTGATATATTTATCCTGTGGTGGTAATCTTGTATTTGACAAGTTGCAGAAAAATATGCATAAAATTGTCAGTGGAGGCAAAAAAATAAATTCCTTAACACTTAAAAGAAACTCAATTAATATTGAAGCTGCACTATGACTCATTTTATTTGATGCACAGTATTGTGAATTATTAACTATCTTTTACGTCAGTTGTGCATATTTTTGTTTTAAAATCATTCAAATGATTACAATGTTTGTGTGAATTGGATTATTAGCAAGATATAGTAAAGTTTCATTTTATTGCTATAAAATAATTAAGTCCATCACAAAGTGGATATTGTATGATTGTGGAAAAGATCAGCATTCTACGATGTCAGTTTTATTCTTTAAAATGTCATTTTGTGAAATTTGGATACATTTACAAGCAGTTTTCAGTTGACTGAAATACTCTCTTTGCTTAAAGCATGTAGATTTTTGGTTATTATAAAGCTAATTAAAATCATAATTATTCAGATAAAGTTTAAATCGCATTATAATCCACATAAGAGCAGCAATCTGCAATTCACCAGTCCAGAAAATGTAGTCAGGGGCAGGCAGACGAGGCATCTGCCTTGGGCCATGTGCTTTTGATAGTTGTCAGGGTCCCCGCGCTTTTGATTAAAACTGGCGATTGTGACATCGAGGGCCTTGCCCATACCCTATGCCTTGGGCTCTGAGGGGGCTAAAAACAAGCCTGGCAGTAATTACAAAATATCTTACCAAAGATTGATTATGAGCGCTTCAGTATTTTTGGTGTTTAAAGTTTGTGGGTGGATGTTATGCTAACTGCTACCTTTTAGCAGCATGCACTTTTGTACAGGAATTTGGCTTGCATAGTCTTTGCTGATTGAAAAATGAGTAAGGCTTAACATTTATGAATACACTGGTATTGTTACCATATAAATTTAACAGATGTAGCAGCTCACTGTTTGTGGAATGCACAATGACAGAACACGTACACAAGGTTAATCTGCAACAGCTTATGAAATAAGAAATATTTTTAGCAACTTTTGTCAAATATCTAGTACAATTTCTTTGGAACTCCCAGGAAACATCCAGTTAATGGTGAACAGTACATGGGTTGAAAATGGCCAGTACATGATACATAATGATTTAACCCGTTGTCCCTGGATTTTGTTAAGCACTTTTAGCCATGCTGCTTTGTGCTACTTCCCACTATAATGACAATAAGACATGCATTTTTAGTTTTTGTTTTTCTAGTCTGACAATAAAGATGACCTCATGCATATGTTATTGATCATTTAATGCCATCATTTAGTATTGGGTCTGATTGCTGGAGATAAACCTGCAGTAAATATGATTGAGGTGTTACAGTTTATAAATAGGCTTTAAGTGTGAAACATTAGTGTGAGTTAATTTCTGAAGGTTATAAATCTCTGCACTATATTGTGTACAATTAAGTTCCCGCACATACCAGTCATATTTCAATGAAATTTGTGCTGATGTTAACATACTCCTTGGGCTTCAGCTGGCGTATTTGTATGGCAAGCCATCAAATGTGATGAATCATTGTACAGATGATATTTTACTAATAAATGTAGTCAAATGGAAAAATGTGTTGCATGACTTATCCGTATAGTTAGTGTATAAACTATGCGTGAAATTTGGGCTATGCATGTATATATACAGAAAATGGGGGGGGGGGGAATCATTGAAAGTAAATATTTCTTAAATGTTCAAAATTGGTAATTTGTAAAATACCTCCGAGTCGACTGTTATAGTTATGTAAATAAATCCTGAAGAAGGTCTGTTGCTTAGCGGCGAATGTCTGTGGGAAGAAACCATTGCGTTTTTAATCTTAGATCATTAAAAATGTTTCTTTCCTTGTGCATTGGCAGATGAGGATTGATAATATTTAGTACTAAAGTGAGATTCCATTTTCCCCCAACCTTTTGGAAACGGTAACTTTCAACAGCAATTAACATAAGATTTTGTTTAAAATAAAAGTATATATTAGTCTAAACCTTAAGCTCCTCGAAACGAAAAGGAGCCTAAATACGTGCTTTATTGTTAGTAGTATCATAATAATATGAAGTATAATTTATCACGAACTGTAGCTTTTATTCAAGTAACAAGTCACAGTGCGGCTTAAAACATTTATTTGCACCACATCGACATGATTAGAAGATTTTTTTTTAATAGTGCCTGGGGTGGGTGGGGGGAGAGAGAAGAGTTAACAAGAGGAGGTCACTCTAGCAAAAAACTAAGGACCACGTGAAAAGACAGAAAATGCAACAGGACGATGTTCGTATTGTTTACATTTTTACCTAGATAAACTGTATAGTATAACTCTCAAATTAATTGGAGTGAAAATTGAAGAACATACAGCATATAGGTATTGCTTTTATACTACATAAATTTGTCAGTTGAATGTCAAGTGTAGCTCATTGTCAGTCAACTGGCGTTCGAGTCCCAAATATACCTTCTTGCGAAGGCGAAACTACTACATTTCTTTAATTTTTTTTTCAAATAACTTCATTAGTTGCCACCACAGCAGCAACTTGATGTGATGTAAATCGTGAAATGTCCTTTTTCAGGTTATTTGGAGCATTATTAATGGATCGTTTTGTTCGTTTATGACAAGGTAAGTGACATGAGATAGTGCAGTATACTTTGTTCGTGTGCACAGTACACCCACACCATATCATAAACGTACTTTTGCCAGAATTTCATTAATTAGTTATTTGTTTCAGGACGTACAACACGATAGAAAAAAAGATTCTTCATTTTCACCAGGTGTAATGAAGAAGTATGTGCCTGTTAAAAATAGTACATATGACTGTTGAGTGTTAATGGAATAGTTGTACTTCTGTGGTAAGAAAATCACGACTATTCAATCAAGCTGACTGGAGGTTGGTTTTTTTTTTAAATCGCAGACGGCAATAGGGGATGTAGAAATATCCTACTGTGACATAATAAGAAGTAATAAAAATATGGGTGTGATGTTTGTTGCAGAACAAAAGGACAAAAGTTTTGTCGTAATGAATACAACTTGACTGGGCTTTGTAATCGAACTGATTGTCCCCTTGCAAACAGTCAATATGCTACTGTGCGAGAAGAAAAGGGTTAGTAGTTTTTTTTAGTCTTTAACACTTTAAAGGAGTTGGCTCTAGTACAATTATACAATTGGCATCATTGCATATCATACCACTTTGATAAATTTTTTTGTGCATATTTATGAAATCATTCTACTTTATTATTTCAACACATTTTTAAAGATATTAAATATTAGTAGTAAATATTGTCATCAATATTGCTTTATATGTTTTACAGGTATTTGTTATCTGTACATGAAGACAGTTGAACGAGCAGCCTTTCCTAATCGCATGTGGGAAAAAGTTAAATTGTCAAGGAATTATGAGAAGGCTATGAAGCAGATAAATGAAAACCTTATATATTGGTCCAAGTAAGTCTAATTTTTGAGAAATTAATGAGCAGAAAAAGTGAGCTTGGCATAGCTGTGAAACTTTATATTTATTGATTTATTCAAAACTGGTTTCAGCATTTTGATTGTGTGCGCCACTAAATTGAATCTAAAGTCTATAATCTAAAACTGAAGAACAAAACAAACATTGACTTATACAAACCCATTAGAGATTTTGAGGGTGTTATAGACATGGGTTAACTGATGGGTACATGTTTGTGGTTTTGGGATGTGGGGATGTTTGCTTAACGCTTCTACACAGTCAAGTGATTAAGAGAGGGATCAAAGCATGGTGTCCATGTGGCACATTTATATTAATATAGCATGAAAACATTACAAATTTGTAATGTTTTCATTAGCTTTACATTTTCTCTCTCTCTTCCAGACTGTCTGGAATCTTGGTGTTGTATCAACACATTTATCTTGCTTCTGGCTGAGACTATGTGCTTGGTTGTTTAGAGAATATAAAATCTTGTTATGCTGTTTTTATTACCTTAGTATTTTTTTAATGGCTGTGAGCCATTAGAGAAATGTGCTTAATAAGTAATCTTTATTATTATTCCTTAATCTTCCTGATCATCTTGTGGAGAGACTTTATAGGGCTCAGAATAATGTTGCTTGAATTTTCTTTTATGAAAACCAGACCTGGTCTCGGGTGTGTTGTTCTTTCTCTGCAAGTGGCATCTGTTTACTGGGCTGGCTGCCTGGCCATGATATAGCCTTTGTTGCTGGCTAGGCATAAAAGGCCAATTCCCCTTACCCCCACTCATGAAAACCAGACAATGTCACACCTTTTCCCCCTTTGAGCTTCATTGGTTATCAATCCAAGCTTTTCTTGAGTACAGAGATTGCCACAGTGGGTTACCATTATTTTCACCGCCTTGCCTCAACATGTCTGCCTGTGCAATTGATACCTGACCTCTGAAGTTGGTCTCCTTGGTGATTGTGTTGCCCTCTGTGCCATACATCAGATGGGAAAAATTGGCGAACATTACTTTTCTGATCCTACTGAATTCTTGTTGCCATTTTCTTTGAACTGTGTCTTCAAAGCCTTCAAACCCAGCCTCAAATTTGACCCTGAAATTAGGCGAAAATCAAAATTTTTAGCCATTTTGAGATTGTGGCATATTATGATTGTTCAACATGTGATCTAGCCATTATCTAAGTGGATTTATATAAAACCATATAAAAATGTGTTTTTTCACTAAAGACAGCGACTGAATTCTGATTAGTTCTTTCTGTGTTCAAAATTAGTGCAAATAGAGAATGTTTAGGACAGTGCAACACAGTCTTTTGAAAAACTCATCAGAATGCATACCATCAGAAAGCATTCAAAATCACATTTGTCTTTCAAACAAAAGAACATTCAGGGCCAATGTACATTTCCACATGCAAATTCCTGCTCTTTTCTAGACAAGACAAAACTGGGAAATTCCTAATGTGGACAATATGGAAACACTTTAAATATAGACACATTTTGTCTCATCCAGTCTGTCTTGCAGCCTACTCATAAAAGAGATCACATCTTGCACTGTGTCATTCATTGACCTGATGACCAGTTAGTGCAGGCAGTTGATGTTTCTCAAGATCTCACATCTGATCATTACTGTGTATTGATTGAGCTTGATCGCAGATGCCCATCATCAATGCCAGTTTTTAGACTCCTTTGTCCATTACACAGTGTTTATCAAATAGTTGCATTCAAAGCACATCTACAAATGGCCCTGCTTCAGCCACCCTCTGCTGAGCAACTTGATTTTGTTTTGCGGAGAGTTGTTGATCATGCCCAAGTGTCTGGACGTCTGATGCCCCAGTCCAGATATGTACCTTGGTATTTGCAGGGTCGTGTTGAGCTCCATGACCTAAAGTGTACTTGCCGGCGAGCTGAGTGTGTTTGTCGGAAGACAGAACTCACCATTCGGAAAATAAACCAATTGTGTGATATGTGTCAATCCAAAAAATATTTTTTAAAAGTTTCAGTCATGGGCAAATCAAGCGATATCAAAACAATCATTTATAGTCTTTTGTGTGCACCACACTAAGTTCACGTGCGCTTTACAACTTTATTATTATTAATCCTTATAGAACCATTCATATTCAAATATTTAGTGTATGCCTTTTACTGTAATATTGTTTTTCTATTTCCAGATACATTCGACACAAATGCAAGCAAAGACTGACCCGAATAACACAGTACCTTATTCGTATTCGCAGACTAACCCTGAAGCGACAGTATGTAACTTTATAATTGTAGGGGCTCAATTGTATTTACATTTTATTGTTGGAAAATGTCAAATGCTCTTATAACAGAGCCATGTAATTTTCAGCTGACTTAAAAATATTTAAGTTTTATATTACATGTCAGTAGTATTCATATCTTGAACTTATTTTTACATGCTTTTTTCAGGAAGAAACTTGTTCCCATAAACAAGAAAGTAGAACGTAGAGAGTCACGCAGAGAGGTAAGAAATTTATTATTTTAAAACCCTACCTAGCTATATTTGTTTTATCATATTATCAATGTGTCTAATCATGGTTAGATTAGAGAATAGATGAGCTGATTGCCGATGTATTAACATACTGTCATGAATAGAAGTTACAGCTGTTAAGTTTTTATGAAAGTAGTCAGCTGACTTTCCAGTAAAATTTATCCTGCGATATTTGTATATTTTAGGAGAAGGCATTGGTGGCAGCACAGCTGAACCAGGTCATCGAGAAAGAACTTCTGGAACGCCTCAAACAAGGGACAGTAAGTATCAAGATCAATGCAACATTTGCTGAAGTAAACTGAAGCTTTATGTTATTATATCACCAGCCTGTGACAACTTCTGGCTCATCCAAACCAAGTTTAAGATTTTCAGTTTAATTTAGTCTTGTATGGCTTGCTTAACTTTTTTAGAAATTAAAAGTTCAACACTTGGTACAAATTCTTTTCACCTTGAAAAAGGTTTATACCTGTTTTTTAGTGCAAAAGCTTAATAGCATTAACAGTAACCCACCTGTTCTTAAAAAGGCCCTTCTTTATTTAGCTGTGCAAGTTAATTGTATTCGGATACTTTCATATGTGAACATTTTTTTGTTACAGTATTCAGATATCTACAACTTCCCAGTTCATGCCTTTGATAAAGTGATGGAAGGTGAAGAAGTAGATGAAGAGAGTGAATCAGAACAGGAAGTTGATGCTGAAGAGGAAATGGAAGAACTTGAAGCAGAAGAAGAGAAGGTATGTGTGCACACAAATGGGGTTGTATACACATTCTTACATGCATGAACAGTTTATAATTTAAGCATTTGACATAAAGCATGATGTATGCTGTTGGGAATTGGCATTCTCTCCCCTAACTCTATGTGAGTGAAAGGCCTAAGCTATAAATAGTTTTCGTTTCCCCAGGTTTTATTTATGTGAACAATCATGGGTATTGGCTTATTTGTCAATTTCCAGTTCAAATTTTTAAACAATGAGATAAAATCTAAGCAAGTTGGCATGGAATCTAAACTTAATCCAATGTAGGCAAACAGATCACAAGGCCATGTCTGAAACCAAGAAGCAAAAGAAAAATGGAAGACAGAAGAGTGAATGGTTACCAGGCATACAAGTTGTTAGAATGAAACCTATGATCCTATCAGTGAAATTACATGGCAGGATGCTCACTGTAGCTTAAAAATATTACTAGATATTTTTTTAAGTGATCTGCCACAAGTTATATGCATTTTTAAACTTAAATTTTTCTGATTTCCAGGGTTTTAATGCATAAATAAAAATTTCAAGAAGCTTGTGCTACAAAATTCAAATTTGCAGTTTTATTTAGAAATGCATACGATTGGATACAAGGATAGCTTGGTGTGAACATTACTGTGGCTGAAATTGATATTTGAACCAAATTCTTCATTTGTCGAGTTTAAGTGCAGTTACCATGCTTATATCCCCTAGACCTCTTGAGATTTCAGAAAGTTCATGCATCACTCTTTAGATCAGTGTCTCTAGTGTACAAAATCTTCACAGATTCTGGTATATGACTGATGATATTGTGTAACTGTTTTTAAAATGCCTCTTAATTTTTAAATGAAAATGTTAATTAATTTTTTTATGTGCTACTAATATGGTATTTTAACACTCTGTAATAAAAAAAAATCCTTAAAGATTTTAAAAACAGATTTTAATTTTTGAAATAATTAAAATTATTATTCTTCCATTAAAATGTGAAGGACTGGCAATTTTAAACTTCAAGATAAAAAATTTTTTAGTGGAAATATGTAATCAGAATTAACACTGTGACGCAAAAAAGAAATTATAGCAGCTGCTTGTAATCCTGTACAAACTTAAAATATCTGTTCCTCTGTGTGTGTGTGTTATTCAAGACTAGTGTTTTGCTTCAGTTAACTTTCCTTAAAATATATCGTGAATATAAAGTCCAGCCTTTTTTTTAAATTTCAGGATGTTGGTCAGGTTGAGTATGTTGCTGACGAGGATTTTGAGGAGAGTGATGATGATGATGTGGAGGTAAGAAACATTTATAGCTAGGGCTTTATTAGATTCAGGCTGATTTTTTAAAAATGTTTATCTTGGATATTGAGATCGTAAATGAATTCATTTTAAAAGTTATTGGAATTTTATGATTTCATAACTGGCAAATATGATTTTATAAGTTGGATATTGATAGCTCAGATTGGAAATTATAATGTCGACGATTAACTAAATACTTCACAGAAATGGTCACCGATTAGTTTTAACTGCTTGCAGTTATTTTTCTGTACATTATTTCTACTGGTGTTTATTAGATTGCTCTTAAAGATTATATTTAAGGGAAAGAACTGTGAAATACTGAAAATATTTTTAAGTTGTGCACCTTTAATCATTGATCTCATTTTAATTACAATTCACAAATCAGAGCCAAACACATAGATGAAATAATATTATGCTGTGTTACACAAATTTTTGGCTTTAACAAAAATATTGATTTTGAAGACTTGTTCAGATTTTAGAGAATAGTAGTAAGGCAGAGATATTTTAGATAATTGTAGTTAACTTTGGATTAGATTCTTATTAGATGCTCATGCTTGCTCTTTCTTCCCCAGAGTTTTGATGAGACTTCAGAAACAGAAAATTCAGAAGATGAGAAAGAGAAGGCGCAGGCAGTTCAAGCAATGGCTTCTACAAGCCAAGGAAAGAAGAGAAAACAAGTTCAGATTGAGTATGAAACAGAAACAGAAACAACCAAGCATGGCCCTTCATCATCAAAAATAAAGACTAAATAAAATAAACAGTTCTGTAAATACATGTTTTCAGAGTGGAAGATCTGTGTCTGGATGAATGCTACAAAATTATTAGCAGGATGCCTTGGACTGTTCTGTTATTTTTTTGCAAAATGAAAAATATTTGAAGATGAAGTGGTGGGTCTATTAAGGTGCTATTCATCTTTTTTTTTAAACATTGCTATTTTTATTTAGTCTGCTTCTTGGTGAGCATAAAAGATTTTTTAGATTGTGCCACTTTTATTGTGCTTATAAACTGTTATAATACTTCTTGGTATTATTGCACATACTTCCATTTCCTGTGCATTTACATTTGTACCTACATGTGATGGTGCCAAAATGTCACAATATGATATATTCAAACAACTTTCATGTTCTTTTGCTGGTGAAGAAATAGTTGAGACTTTTGGCATGTATGATAAAAGCACCTATTAAAAAATTATGGACAACCGAATCATTTATTCTTGATATGTTTACCATTAAACATCAAGGGAAGTTACACAAGCAGTCGGCATTTTATGCATGTTTATGTAAATTTGATCAGTGGAGCTGATAACGTGGTCCAGCTTCTTACTACTTTGTTCCTAGTTTCAAATAAACATCAGCCATGACCCATTTGCTTTAATCAAAGCACTTTATTCTGACCTGTTGTGCCCTACCTATGCAGTACTAAAGAAATTGTATCAACCCTTTAATGGTCAACATTTAAATTTAAAAAGGAAAATGTTGGTAGTGGCTAAGGAAAGCTTTGCAGTTTAACAGATTGGAAAACGCAAATTACTGTGAATGAGAGAGTTTGTACAGATGGACAGCTGCATGATAGTGATAGCGATGACGAGTACCAGGGTTCAAAAGACTATAAATGAATATAAACTGAAGATACAAATATCATAAATATACATGTTAAGCATAACTGAAGTAAAAGTTGAAAATTAAAAATGGAGTAATTTTTTCCCCAATTGTTTTGCCAGTTCCCAGTTTAAGCATTTGCACACATCGTCCAAGGGCAAAACTGCTTGGGAAAATTAAGAAATGAAACTTAAATCACTGATCAACACAGAGTGGGTTCATGGTTGGTCTGCTTTTAATTAAGAACGAACCTTTGTCTGAGCTCTGTTCGCGCTGGGAAGGACTGCTCAATTATTAAGTCACTACTTTATACGTTGTTACATGCCTCTGTCACCTCCATGAACAAAGCACTGAGACAAGAACATGAGCCCCAACAAAACCTTACAAAGTCGACCAGGAGATAGGGAGTAGAAGGCAGCTGGGGGGTACTGCTTTTGCGGGTAAGTCAAAACTTGCATTTTGGGTGGACCCTTAATTTGTTCTATTTATCTATTTCTTTTTCTCTTTCTTGTAACATCTTTAGGTCTTTAGAAGAGCGGAAACTCCTACCCGGTGAGCCTTGTCTGACTGCTGGCATTTCGGTCTGTCTGAATGACGGGTGCTGTTGAAAAAAAAAAAAAAAAGATGGAGGGTGTCAGGTAGCATCTCACGTCGCTAAGTGCTAGGAAGATGGCTTTACACAAAGCAACTGCTAAGCTTTATGCCCCTTCCAGGACAGACATAACAGTTGAATAACAACCACGAAACAATATTTTGCTTAGGCTAGCCAACTGCAGCTAATCAAACACTTGATCAATTACCGCTCGGCAAAGAAATACACAGGTGTACTCAGTCCAAGCTCTAGGGTCCTAGTTTTTGACTTCACATAATCTTCCACAGTAAACTGCTAAATCAAAAATGTCTCAAGGGCTTAAGGTTATGTCTTTGATACAAAAACAATGAAAATCAGTCTGTGATGCGCGTTCTGGAGTTTTGTTGTTGTTGTTTTTTTTCTTTTTGAGTGGGGAGAGGGGGCTGGGAGTTGAGTATACTCGTTAATCACCAACACGGAGGCCCTATGATTGTCAACCTCGTTTATATGGCTTACAGAACTAATTTCTAAATAAACATAACTGAGATGGGATAAGATACTGCTTGTTTGTCTGACTGAAAAAAAAAACTGTTCTGCCCACGAGATACTAACCCTTGAACATGGCAGTTCTCTGGTTTTTGGTAAGATATCAAGACATAACAAAAATGGATTCAGTGATCGGGCAACGCTTCCTAAGATATCCTCAAAGGTGTTACATTGACTACAGCTTTCAATTTAAAATTAATCCAATTATTTCTTAAAAAGTAAAAATTCACAACACACCTTTGAAAGAAATTAATGACAGCTTTTTGTTCTGTTAACTTGTAGGAAACTGAGTTTCTAATCATGTTGGACTTGAACTGATCTTTAAATGTTAAATTAGTATTAAAATGGGAACAAACTATCTACCCAAAAAATGTCCAAGAGTTTTCTCCTCCAGGCACCAGCATAAATCATGAAGCATTCGGCGATTATGATTTTCTTTTGACTCTCACGCCTGGCGGGCATGTTCCGGGAGGAGACTAAAGTCTTTCTAAACTTTGTCCATTGTTGATCCGATTAGTGCGGTTCAAAAGCTCTTCTGAGCAGTTCTAAGCTGTCTTAAGCCATTATAAAATAAAGGTTAGCTCAAATGTAGACATCAGGTACTATTAAAAAAAAAAGCGGTGAGCAAGGCTTGTTTGGTTCTTTGGTGACCTATTGACGGGACACTGACGCCGATTCGCACTTTCATAATGTTAAAGTATTACACGGATTTACATAATCTTGATTTCAAGAAATCGTATTTTAATGTGTAAGGCAGTCAAGACTGTATACTACTTCTCGAGTGTAGACTTTACTGCGAAAGTGACCGTGGAAGTAAACAAGAACTTGCTACATTTGATGTGTG
Organism: Pomacea maculata; assembly: GCA_004794325.1. Classification (NCBI taxonomy): domain Eukaryota; kingdom Metazoa; phylum Mollusca; class Gastropoda; order Architaenioglossa; family Ampullariidae; genus Pomacea; species Pomacea maculata. Next base: position 30,568 of record SRHC01002267.1, read on the forward strand.
ACATCTAGGTGCATTGAATCGGCTGGCAGTCGAGATTGAAAAACAGTATTTACGAGACTTTAAATATCAAAATTGCTCGTTGTACCTATCTCATGTCTTGCTTAATCTAATCGAAAACTGTTAAGCACAACGAATACTTTAGTCGTTTTGATGGTCTGTCAGTCTGCTGGTCTGCCAGACAAGTGGCTGTTTTCTTTTCGTATCTTGGTGACGAGACTACTCTTGTTGACCCTGCCGCTCAATCAACAGGGAAGGTAAATCTGTAGTGATATGACGGATAATATTGACCCAATATCATTCTTATAATTAGTCTTATTACAAAAATAGTGCAAAATTATTAGGATTAGGATCAGTTTTTATCCTCAAATGTACTAGAAGAGGATTGTGAGCAAAAGTTTCACCCAAGTGCGTCTGTTCTAGAATCTAGTAGTGATGGTGTCCGATGTACCAGTGACTGCAATCGCCGCTCCTTAAATTCTGCTCTCTTTCGCCTTTATTTTGATATTTTCAAACTGCGAACTTCATTAACTTGTACATGCACACGTATGTTTGTGGCTATGAATGCGCGCATATGTGTATATACATGTGTGTGTGTGTGTGTGTGTGTGTGTGTGTGTGTGTGTGTGTGTGTGTGTGTGTTGGTACGTATATACATGCAATAAATCAGACGACTGTGACATAAATTTTATTTCTCATGCACCTTTCAATATTATTTGCGTGTTAGTGGACATGCGCACTAAACGCACCCTCACCCTCAACCAGCCTTGACTCCTCGAGCAGAACAGTGCCATTTCAATTTGTCGTCATCTGGACTAATTTATCAAAAACTGATCTGTAGACAACCACAGGACTCACCCAAGGAAAAAATTTCTACGTGTGATCATCAGTGTCAACAAAATGAAAACGGCAACCACTTGCCCACAAAAAAAGTGTCCCATGCGCCCTCATTTGCGCGAGTCAGTGGCAGACTTTCTTGTAATCCAAGATATTATCAGCAAAAAACGTGCCTGATCCCGATAAGAAGGTCGGGTTTGTGATCATTGATCTTTCGGGTGAATGAGACAAGTCTTTTTGTTAGCAGGCCCCCGTAGACAGAAGGTGCGCACTAAGGCATGGCACTTTGTGCACGGGGAGCGTGTGGGTGGTTGGCGCAGACTTAAAGAAGCGTTGAACGTGCAGACACAGACCAAGGCCCATGGCAAAAAGTCGAGGACAGAGACTTTTATTAACTCGAGATAAAGACAACCTGCCAGCGACAGCTTTCACTTTATGATGTCGGAACTAGGGCAAAATCCTTAAAGGACTATCGCGCCACCCGGTCCGCATTGCTAATCAGTCTCATATCCTAACGGGATCGCTCGCAGGGACCGGGTGGCTGGCTGGCTACGAGGCTGTAGCACGCTACCCATGGCGATTTTGGAGGGTTCCCACATCCCAGCACTACGTACGCTGACCGCTGTTTGGGGAAAAACGAAAACTATTAGGCGAACATTTAAAAAAAGATAAAGTAACACAACAAATAAAAATAATACAGATCTATAAGTAATTAAATTATCCCCAAATAAAAAGAAAAAGTCATCGTTCCAGAATTTGCGAACCCGTCAATGTTGTTTTTAGTGCAGTTGTAGATAGAAAAGAGCACAAGTGTTTAAGCAGTAGAGTGATTTACAACATTATCTTCCAACCGACTACGATTTAGCTTTTGCTTAAATTATTCCTTATTTTTTACACATTGTTGGTTTTGTGTGGTGCCTTTGGATAACCATTCTCGTTTTGTTTTCGCGTAGAGAGAAAGTGATGGATGGCGTTAATCTCATGTAGCTCATAGCTGTTGTCTTAAAGTGTCATACTTCTACAACATTAAATTTATTTCCTATTCTTTGTTGCTCACTTGAAGTATAAAGCATAAGTGTCTGATATCCCCCAGAGACATATAAAGTATTCAAATATTAACAATTGAGAGGTTTAACATGACGCATGAATTATAAAGGTAAGGTCCCGCTCTGTAAGTGGCTCACTGTGTCTAGGGTACGCCACTTGGATGGCTGAGTCTTCTTCTCTCTTTACGCCGCCTTCTAATAAATTACGTCCCCTTGTGGGGAAGTCACTTCGTCTTGGCATGTGACTCCCTTAGTTGTTGGTCGAGGGTAGAGTCTGGGGTACGTGCATGCATGACATCTGAGTCAGCAGGGGTCACGTCGTCGAAATGGAATCCGGGAGAGTAAGGCACACAACTGCCCTTGTCAGAGTTGCCTCCCTGCTAATTGCCGACCCACAGGGCGCCCAGAGAAGTGTCACCAGACGACAAGGGCAACGTTGATACCATGTAACGAGCTCTTGTAGACCAACTCTGTGATATCATTACGAGCTCACAAAAACGAGTCGTGTGATATCAAGCACAGAGCCCACGAAGCAGCACTTCGGTAGAGTTGGCGCGGGTCTCGAATCGGGTGGCTGGTGACCTACCCGTGTGGCACTCGCTGCCCTCCCTTGCCTCCATTTATTTTGGTGGCACGAAGCGCGGCGGATACGAGATATAAAGAGCGAGATTAGCCTCACAACTGACTCAGTGATGAAGAATCTTGGAGATCCGAGAAGCTATAGAATGGTATGCATAAAAATAATGAAAGTCAATGCAAACTGAAGTTGTAGTTTCGCGCATCATGGTAACTAAGGCCGAAATTTCTCATACCTGGAGTTTAGCGTCTGCTAGAAACTGTTTTGGATCATAACTTCAGCATCCGACTTCCCTATTGTGCATAAAAAAATAAATCCGTGAATTAATCTCCACACTCTTAATATTTTGTTGCTTATTTGTTTGTATGATTATTTTTCAAAATTCTCTCCTTTCCACAACTTCCTTATTCTTGGCATGGAATAATTTCTTGGAGCTGACGCGGGACTGTTGTTGAACCCACGAATTAAAAAAAAAAAGCAGAGGTCGTTGATCTAATACGCACACTATTAAACTAATTAATTATTAAGTATTATAGTGATTATTCACTTTCTCATTTCTCTCCCATTCCTTGCTATTAGTTGACCACTACAATATGTTTACCATTACTGGTAGCAGTACCAATTAGAGTCTCACCACTACATCAACCAAACCACCACCTATAAAGAAAGCTTACCATCAGCTGTATTCTTCGGTCTATGTGTAATCTTTACGCTGCTTGCATTCAAACCATTCACGAAACACACACTCAAAGTGGGATAACTTCCATAGAAGTACTTTATTTGCTCAAAGACGGAGGTTTGATGGTGAGACAATTGAGTAGCAATAGGGGCGGAGGATAGGAGAACTGTGATAGTGATCTTTGGTTTCCTAAAAATTATGGGCCGAGATCGTATCAGACGAAAGATTGGCCTGACAATACTAATTCAAAGAAAAAGTAGAAAGTCTTTGTTTTCGTACTTCGCGTTTAATTGATTGCAAGGGGGCATTAAATCAGCCGCAGAGAAATAATCTGGCGTATGATTCGGCAGACATCACTCCGTTTGAAGACACGTTAAACAGACCTGGAGAGTCGATAGGACCGCTATTAAAATTCATGCTCGCTTGACCATGTTTGATTTATCCCGCTTTGCATGTAAAACACTGATACCCCGGAAGAAAAGGGGAAGTAACACAGCAATCAAAGTATTTGTGACATCTTAAATGACAGTTTTGTCTGACTACCTTCAAAGTTTGTTTTCCTTTTCCTATATTTTTTAAAACAGAGAATTTTACCTTTGATACTTTTGAGAAGAATTTTAAAGAAATTAACCATTTGTAAAAAACGACAGAATTTAAGTTATGAGGAATAACCAATTAAAAATCATCATGTAAACGAATCTTACAAACTTAAAACTTTATGAAGAAGTGGCTTGCGATATCGTTGGATTGTTTCACTATCTCTTTCTCAATTTTTCAATGTCTCTCCTTTTGTTTTGTAAGTGATTCGCGGTCGGGTTAAACAAATTTCTTGTTTCCTCTCTATCCATAAAATCTGCCCATCGTTTTCAAAGGTGGATGAGCAGCTTTTGGACTAAAATGGGGACACAAAATGTTGATGCAGCCAATCCTTAAAAACTGTTTTCTCTTCGCAAAAGTTCGCGTCTTTGCAGAAAACGCTAATTGTCTTAACAGGTAAAATAGATCGTGCCCCTCCCCCTCCCACGCGCACACACACACACACATCTAGGCTCGGGGTTATGTTTGAAAATAATGTGAACATTAAGCAATCATCATCAGGAGATCACAAGATTAAATCTTAGCCTCCTCCTCCTCCTAGGAAAAAAGTCGGAGCGAACAAACCGAAACCAAATATCTAGCAAAGTGGAGAGCTGACAGGATAAACATGACAAAAATCTGCGCATAACAAGTACCCCTCTGCTGCAAGGTTTCCGCCCTGTGCTCGCACAGTTGCCTCGATTATGCCGTTTCGATTACTTAGCCGTGCATATGAATGAAAGAACGCATAAATTAGATGGGGTAGGCCATTAAATATTTAAAAAATCATTTAATAGTTTTGAGCTTTTGGGGGGTTCCTGTGGAAATAAAGAATCCCTTTGACAGGTGTTGTGGGTGTTAAATGTTTGCGCAAAACGAAAGGGAAATAATATAGCGGGGTATTTAAGATGTTTATGTAAACATTAGTCGTTTTAAGCATTACTTACAAAATAAAACGAACAATTTTATTTCAAAAGAAAAAATATCTCAAAGGCTTCTAGCTGGGGAAGAATATCTCCGGATATTTATATAACCAAATAAACAAATATTTAACATATGATTGTGTTTACCGTCTAGCAAGAATATTTTACCTTTATAAAGAAGAAATTGATGTCGGGTGAAACGGTTTCTCGTTATCTTCTGATAAAAGTAAGGAATGAACGACTGCAGCTTCTATGGCTGCGTTCAGTCTTTCCTCCTTTCTGGCTGTCAGCTGCTCCACCAGCATCCTCTAAGTACGAGTGTAGAGACAATGGCGTGTTCTTGGCTTCTAGTTTATTTCTTGTTGGTCCTTTGAGGAGCATAAGGCCGCAACAACACCTCGCCGGCGGACCCGGTTTTGGGCAGCCCCCTCAGTTGGTTTTAGATTCCAAATTATAGCTTTATAGTTTGAATATTTTTTGGAGTCGAATTGACTTTTGTGTTTGTATTGGTCTAGCAAAGAAAATAAAATTCATGGAAATTTTAGGGCTATTTCAACTTTTGCTGTTCTTTCATTTCTTGTGCTGTGTAGTGGCTGAACGTGACCAGTCGATGGTCAGTCTGCACCGGTTTGTTAGTAAACAAACAAACAACACTTCTGTTGAAAAGCAACAAAATGGCTTCCCGCGAAAGGACCAAGGGATATAAATCGCGTAACATGCTAGAGTGGCGCCCTTGGCTGTGCAAACCTGCTTGTCAAACTTGTCCTGAACATCAGACTGCTGTTTGACAAGTGTCAGACGTGATTTGGAGCCTGTAGGAGCTTTAATCCCCGCGAGATCGAGAGGCCTGGACAAATATGCTGTGAAAGAATACCACAGTTATTAGGCTATTTCAAATGGTGTTGTACAAAGGCCTATTAAAACTGGGGAAACGTCCTTTCCCACTTATTGGCTCAAGTGTGGGTGGTAGGAAACATCTTTGGTGGCAGCGGCGGTCACGAAGCCCTGCACTGTGAGAAAGGCAAACCGAGACGGCGAGGTGGACAACCGAGACAGGGCGACATCGTCAGAATGGGCAAATGTTTCGTTTAAATTTTCTTTTAGTATTGTATTCACGGAGAGCAGCAAACATAGTCGAATATATACAAATTGATAGCTTGTTGGGTTGAGTTAATTATTAGCAAGTCGTTTCGCAATTAGGTGCGCGAAAAATATGCGCAGAAAACCACACGATTCGATATTTCCGGTTCAGACATTGCGCAGTATGGCTGAGGAGTAAATGCCGTCGTTCTGCCGAAATGTGCAACATGTTCGAAATATTTCATGGGTGAAATTAGTTACAAAGGTTTTGCAAAGCGATATCATTCTTTCGCCGAGAGATATATTCAACATGAGTAGTCAATAAACACGCCGTGTATTCAGAAGAAATGTGCGATTGTGGTCACAGCTTTTTGTCTCATAAATATACTTTTGAAAAAATAGTTATATTCCTAGGTTAGAAATACCTTCTTACATATACTGATGTAGATTTTGGTGAGATCAAAGGAAGGGAAAACTTGCGTTCAATCTGCGGTAAACTGGCCTCTCTCCAGGTTGCTGTGCTGTTGTTTCTTACGAGTTATTTTATCTTTTTTCTCTGCTCCTATGAGGCTTTTCCTGTTTCTGTATGCATGTGTACTGAGGTGGGTTTTTTTTGTGAAAAATATATATATATACACAGTGGTAAAGAATCCGCACAACGTTGGTTGCCGAGTAAGTCTCGGTCTATACAAAACTAGAATTTCAACACGCTTGAAATTAGGGACTATAGCTTTCTCAATAAAATTATCAACAAAAGTGTAGTGAAACAAGTGATTGGAGTCTGTAAAATATATGTTTATAATTCAAATAATAATAATTAGTACACAATACTTTCTTCCATTGAAAAATTTCATGGCATCGACAAACTGTCTACACACATACACACACGTGCAGGTTTTAACACGCACACGGCAATATCGATCATGATTTTATTTATTTATTGTAACAGCCAACATGCGCTGTACAGAATCAACCTCCGACTTAAGTGGTCTACCAGCACGTATAATTTTCCGATATCTCCATACCTACAATGATTTCAGCGGTGACACGGTTTACAAGCAAGCTTGTAGCTCCAACAGACTGCTATGCAACAGTTTTGTGGCTCGTGCATATCACCTGCAAATGGGTAGAATTTAGTAATTTACTTGTTAAAGAAAACATTTGTAACTCGAAATGTTGAGCAGAAACGGCCGTTTCACTTGACTTTTTCCTTTACAGTTAAAATAACATGCCATTTACAAGGAAGTAGAATGGCCACTATTATTCTGTGAGAGGATGTGGGTAGAGAGAGGGCACGTGAGTTTTGTCTTAGGGCAGTAAAGCATTCTTTTCATTTGCACCGAAGTGTCAGCAGCAGACCAAATCCCATTTTCAAAATTTAAAATTATGTTTAACTGATTTTAAATGACTTTTTAAAGTCCAGCTTTTTGAGACCAGCTTAACGCGGACTGAGTCGCGAAAAGAAAGCCCATACAGTAGAACCAGTTTTTAGCGAGGTGTTCTCCTCTTCGCCTCCTTCCACCACACCCTCACCACTCCTCAGCCACTTGTGTGGAGTGTTGGTGGCGGCAAAAAGCTCGCGGTGCATTCGCGTGTGCGCGAGAAAAGAGCGAGAGTTTGTGCAGACTGGGCGCTGCCACGCTTAACTCCGTGCTAGTGGGAGCCGCGATGACGCTAAATGAGCAGTTTGGCCGCCACACGACGCCGCCCATCACACGTCGAGTGTTTGTCCCCGCACAAAAGCCGCGCCGGCCATTGCTTGTGTTTTGTGCTTCTCGAGGACTCTTCGGCGGGACAGCTCTCACTGCCACTCTCGCACCCTGCCTCTTTCCACCCGCCCTCTTACGTACCCCGCAGACCCTGCCGTGTTCCTTCTCTGGCTCTCTTATTCACCTTGCTGCTAGTGTTTCCACCCTTGGGTGGAGGTGCTGGTCATATCTGGGCACTTGTCTCACAGAATATTTTTCTTTCGTTTTTTTTGGGTTGTTAAACTATTAACGCTTTTCTCGCTAGCTGAATGTTGCCACAGCTGCTGCTGCTGCTCGTTCAATGTTTTAAGGACGTTTATACTCTGCCTTTCCAAATTAGTATTACTATCAACAAAACAACAAATTTTTGTAATTTCTAGAAGTAGCCTTGTTTCAGGTTCAGCAAGCGCACCACGAAAACTGGGCTGGTTGAGTTCTTAAACGACAGTTACCACTTTATCCCTTATCAAAATTTATTCAACAAGCCTGGTGTTTCCATTAGGCTACAGTTTTCCCTGTTTGTATTTCAGAAGTACCTGACTTGAGACGGCGATGTTGAGAAGGCTGTATCTGCTTTACCGGTGAGCATGAGTATTGTGGATGGAATATTATTGATGTTGTCAAAATTCTAAGTATTTTGTGAGAGTTTTAAAATTATACGACAAAACGAGAATAAAGCAGCAGCTTTCCCTACATAAAACACGAAATGAACAATCACCAATGGAGATTCGCGGACAAACCACAGGAAAACTCTCTCAAACAACAGAAATTATGACCGGTGCTCACAGCTGATCAAAAGACACTCGCGGGTGAGGAAATCACCTTAACTACTTGTAACGGTAAAATCGAGGCAGATGATGCGCGGAGTCCCTCCCTGCCCAGCATTCATCTCATCTGGCCACGTGGGCTTCTGCGTAGCAGGATGGTTGACGGTAGGCGGAGATAAACCCAACATCTCGCTAGACGTCGATACAGAGCTTCCAGAATGGTCCGCGTCCGAGGTGGCGTCTGTGGCGGTGGGCTGACGACTTTGGTCAGACTGTGACGTATCCGGGTATCAAGTGCACGAGACGAGTGAGAGCGTGCGACCAGCACCCGACCCCTCGCCGTTAACAGTATCACCCTTTGCGTTGACCCTCCCCTTCCCACCCCACCTCCCATCCCCATCCCTTCCCCGCTAACGCGATTTATGCGTCCGGATCTGCCAATGGGCATCCAAAGGGCATAATCCGTGTAAAATACCGTTATCAAAAGCACTCATTGTCTGGACCAGTGGCGCCACTATCGGCAAGCAACATGCGCTTTTCCAAATCGACTTGTAAGAGCGAAGATGGCGGCTTGTAGGTCGCAGGAAGCCCATCTCCATAGCGCCCCTTCAGTGGAGGGGATCAACAGCGTCTGTAGGTATGGGCTGTCCGGTCCCGGCCTGGCAGGCGATAAATTTGACAGTAATATCGCAACAATTTGCTCGCCGCCTGTCTGCAACTTTCTCTGCAGGGATTAGGCTGCCAGCGCGCGCACTAGCAACTGTCGATGGTGGCTGCCGACGTGTTAAACAGCGCGATATCTCGCGGGGACGCCATCTTCATTCCATGCGACTAGTCCCCCTGCCCGTTCGTGACACAATGCCCCTTCAATTAACAAAAACAAACCACGTGACACTGCTCCAAGACGCAGGTTGGGAGCCGGAACGGTTCCTTTTCCGCGACCTCTCGCGAGAACCCGCACAGGGTCAGCGCGGAACGTGTGTCGTCTGCAACGGCGATGAGACAGGTGACAATGAGGACAAAACATGGTAGTTGAAACATTGCCCACGATGCTGCTGTCCTTTGCAGGGATGCAAGAGTAGCTCCCTGGGTCTCCCCGGAGCTGGTGACAAGGGAAATTAATGTCTTTCCTGAAGGCCGCGGCGTTGCAGGGTTAAAGTCCAAGTGGGCGCAGTAACTCTGCATGGGCTAACAGTTAAAGTATGGGGGAGGGGGCAGGATTAAGCAGAGTGATCGATCCTAGCAGACGACTTCGATTTGTGCCTATCAGAAGATTTGGGGCATGAATCACCGTTTATATTGATAGACTTCGCGGCTTAACGTTGCTAAGGGCCTGACTATGGGTCATGTTTAGTGTCGCTTTCAGTGGCCACTTACAACACTTGGGAGACTCGAAAGCTCTTTTTGTTAAACCTTAATTTATCCTTATTTTTCTAGTGCTGCCATTGCCTAACAGGTAATGGAAATTGTGGAGTAATATATCAAGGGGCGCAATAAAGGTGATAGATGAAGAGATAAGATAGTCTGCACTACATCATTATTTAGCAGTTGAGGGACGCTAAAACAGAAATATTTCACACGGCAGAAGAAAGCTGCACATACCTCTAATCCTCGAGGGAAAATTTAGTGTGTGCAAAGGAGGCAGTTAATCGCACAGAGAAGTTTGTCTTATCGCATCAAGTTTTTCCTCCTGTGGCTTGGCCTCCTTAGATCCACCCCTCCCACCTCAGATCATTATCAATCTAGGGCATTCTGTCTTTGTGTTTATCCGCCCATCCATCCATCCACTCTTTCAACATTCAAACGATATCTCTATCGAGTAAGTCTGGGATTTACAGACTGGTCAGTCTGTAATGATTGTATTACATTTGTTTTGATTTACAGCAATCCGTGTGGCTGCTGTCTGAGCTTAGTCATCTGGGCGTTGCGCTCACGTACAGATAAAAGATTTTAGAGAAAGAGACAATGAACATACAAAACCCTAGGAGAATTAAACCGAGAAAGAAAAAAGATAAAGAAAAAATATATACATAAATAAAGAAAAAACCGAACAAAGGAAAGAATGGGGGGTGGGGGGTGGGACGAAAAAATAAATTCACATGCGGACAAATGCTTAAAAAACAATATCAAAACACAGGCGCACACACACACACAATGGCATTTGTGTTATATTTTTCGTAAACTCTGATGTTTCTGGCAGTTGTCCCATGTTTTCACCATCGATGTGAGAGAAAGGTTCCTTACGTTAAAATGTCATAGACTCGTGTTTGACAACCACCGTACCCCTCTCGCCCACCCCAGACCCTTATGGGTCTCGCGATTGCTTTACACACAGTGCGATTGCTTTACATTACCCTCCGTGCGATTGCCTTCTTATACATTACGAGGAGGGCGAGTTTGAAGAGAAAGTGTCATATATTTCTTCGGTCAGCAAACTGCCAACTGTACCCGTACACGACCACCCTCAGCGCCCTACAGGCGCCGTCAAGACTTGGGGTGGAAATTAAAGGTTCTCGCAAAGAGACACTCGCATTTCACACGCGGTTTTTTTTTTTTTTTTTGGTTACCTCATTTCACGATCTTTCCAGCTGCCAGTTAACTGGCGAGATGTGGGCTGTTACAAAAAACCTCCCAAAATTAGACCCTTAACATTTGTAAAGCTGTACTAATTAAAGCTGCAAAACAGGGCAAGTGAGTCGGACAACATACAAATTGTGACGACAAACAAGAAAGGCAAAGATGTCGCTGACGAATTAGAGAACTCGTCTCCAGAGAGATCTTCACTGGAAAGAATTCGTGTCGCAGACGATGTCACAACAGGTGCTGGCAAAACGCCTAGTGTTCTTAATTACCCGTTTCTCAGTTTTGCTGCTTTTGAATTTGCTGAAAATGACCGACATGGGTAAACTTTCCGCACCGTTTTAATTTGTAAAAAAAAAAAGTCACCCCAGAAGATATATAAAGACCATACAATTGGTATGCCACTACGGTTTTGTTTATCACTATGGCAACAACACTGTTTGAAGATAAATAAATAATAAGCTCTATGTAAACTTCCTGTTGCTATTCGCAATACTTTCTTGCAGAATGCAAACCAAAAAACCAGTTCAGCGAAAGACAAGGGCGCTTCCAAACTGGCCAATGACTTGTTTGGGGAGACAGCTTTTGCTACACAGTCCTTCGAAGATGGGAATCGAAGTCTTGGGAGGAGGGAGACTGTCCACAGTGCGTCCTCGGCAGCTAGTCAACGACTAGAGTCAACACCACGATGAATGACCTGTACGTCACGAGGAGGGCACACACGTCACCAACTAGTGGCACTCTTCAGGAAAACATGCCACACTTGCTTTTCTCTACACCCGACAACACTCTGCACGACGTGAAGCATAGGGCTACAATTGCTGTACGTGTTTGCGCTGTACACGTCAAAACTGGATGAAGAGCGTTAAGCAAATCTGTCATAGCCCTATATTTATTCTGGCTTGAAAGACCTATACAATCTTGGATAGGCATGGGGTCGTTACGAGACCGGAAAACGGCTGATGGAGGGAGAGAAGGTGGACCGTATTAACTCAAGCTGGAGGAGTATTTTCTTGGATTGGGAGAGGTCAGGCAAGGATATGGAGAAAGAAAGTTGGAGACTAGTGTGGTTTCAATGAAACATTCTAGAAATGATGGTAATGTCTACAGTTTGGTGGGAAAAGTCCCAGTGTAGGCTACTTGGCGAAGAAAAAGCAACAAGAGGGAAAGGGAGGGAGATATCCTATTTTGACAGACAGACATACAGACTTACATATAGTCACGTCTGGTCTTGCCGATGACATAGGTGTACGGTTTTGTGGAGTTTTGCGTCACATTATCGGGAGCCAAGCATTGAGAACCACATTTTATTTTGACAAAAGCGGTTCATTCCCGCGTGCGCAAGGTAATGTTTAGAATGTAGAACGCTCGTGAACAGGTACACGCAACAGAGGAATCACACACACACACACAGAGTTACGAAACCATCTTTCTCCAATCCAACCCCCATCCCAACATCCCCCCACCGAGACTGCAAAAGTAAACAAGAGCATGTAGGCAGTGGTTTATCTGACTTTGGTGTCGTGACATTCATCCATTTCGATCAACCATTTGCATTCCGTGTGCTCGGCGGTGTTTGTGCCCAGACGGCGCCAAAAGCGCGACGAGTTAGTTTAGTCAAAATGTCAAAGCGATTAAAGCTGCAGACTCAAAGCTATGAGGTGGCGGAATTCGAGAGAACAAGTCACCAAAAGCGAGAAATGCTCTGACGACACATGATAAACCCACTTGGTGGCCATGATAAGAAAGCTGGAAGTCGTCAGGTTGAAACGTCAATCACACTGATGGGCCATGGAGTGGTACATACAACACGAGAGTATACAGAATTCAGCTAATTGTTAAAGGACACCAGGGTGTAACCAGGTAGCTTAGTAGTCAAAACACCGGACTTTGGATGCGGTTTGACACTAGCTGTTTTGACAACCTTTGACCCTGCTTTTAAACGGGTGTTGTACTCCCTAGAGGCTTGGCGAATGTAAGGCAGCGAGGGACTGCTGATCTCAAACAGCGGCCTAGAACACTTTCCTCCCCAAATACTTACACGTCTCTCAGGTGTTCAGGTGAAGGGCTCGCTCCTAGACAGGACAGACTGACCAGGTTCCATGATCTGGCTGGTGCTGTGAAATGGCGGAGCGTCAAGGCTGTCGGTTGACGTCATTTCTCCGGGGCTGACGTGTGCAACACTGACGATGCTGGGGATAATGACGTCAGAGCTCCTGCAACAACAGGTTTTAATCAAAATCAAAATCAAATCAAAACAGACTTTATTGTCTGCCCAGGAGGACAGAAATTTGTCTTTGCTCACATACCCATACAGATATTTAACACACAGTTAGAAGTAAAAGTGAGGAGTAAAATAGTGTTGATTGCACCAGTCCATCAAAGCAGTGTATGTTTATCCTAACAACAAACCTTGGGTGACCAAGGGCCTAAAAGCACTGCTTAACAAAAAGAAACATTTGTTCATCACGGGCAGAAGCCCACGACAGAAGATTAGTACATAGAGAGGACCATGATGCTATCCGTTGGGTGGGCAGAGGCTCTACGAGCATACTAGTTAGTCCGCTTTCAGTAGTTTGCCGGTGGACCAACGAGTGTCGACGAGATTGAAACAGAGGTCGAGTTAGCTCTCGCCCTAAACCCGATGTGTCAGAATGCGGCTCGTGGTTACATCTTGAGCTCGCTGGAGGGACCTGCCAGACGTCGAGTTATGATGCTTCCGCATGACGCAAGAGATACGCCGAGAAAGATCTTGGGTGTCCTAGTGGAGGCGTACGGCGAACGGAAAGAAAAAAAAAAAATTCAGTGCCACAGCAACGTGATGAGGTGGTTGACGAATACGCCGCGAAGCTCCAGAATTTAAGCAGGCGAGGTAGAAGGCGGCGCAGAGCGTCGAAGTGGCGGCGATTGACACCATCTCGGAGGACTGCAGCCCGACCGGTCAGGGAAAGTGACTGCCCCCGTTTTCCGTAACAGGATGACAGGGAAATAAAGTGTAGCTGGCCTGACTGGAAAGTGTCCGACGGCGGAGGTTGTCATTTATGGCATTAGAGTGATGGCGTTGCTCGACACCGGCAGTGAGGTAACGACGGTCACTGACGAGTGGGCACGAGGGCACATACAGGACTTACAGCTAAAACAAACTCAGGAGTGGCGGTGGTGGACATGTTTACGTCACTAAATCAAAATCAAAAATCAAATCAAATCAAAACAGAAATTTGTCTTCGCTCACAAGGGCAGGCATACATACATACAGACATTTAACACACAGTTAGGAGTAAAAGTTAGGAGTAAACAAGTGTAGATTGCACCAGTCCATCAAAGCAGTTTATGTTTATCCTAACAACAAACCTTGGGTGACGAAGGGCCTAAAAGCAGTGCTTAACAAAAAGAAACATGTGTTTTTCACGGGTTCTGCCCACGACAGAAAATTGGTACATAGAGAGGTCTGTGATGATATCCGTTGGGTCAAGGTGAAGCACAAGTCAAAAATAGAGTCTCAGTTTGCTACATGTAACATCCGAGTAGCTTGGCAGGGACTCAACAACATGGCCAATATTGATGATCGGAGTAAGGGGTCGAAAGCCAAAATCTCGATCTCAGGCGTTGAGAGTACGGCCCTGCCTAATGCTCTTAATGCTTTCTTTGCTCGTTTCGAGTCTCATGACTTCACGTCATTCGCACAAAAGGATGACGGTATGGAGAACAAGACAAGGCAAATGGCGATGTAGAGCTGAATGGAATATTTAAGTAGGTGGCTTAAAACATACAAGAAACCTTTAAGCCATACCTTACATCAGCGGTTCTCAACCTTTTAGTTGTGACGCCCCCCGGACGAACAAAGGTACGTCCGCGCCCCCCCCTCCCTTAGCCACACAATGTAAGCTAATTTCACTAATACCGGTATAAGAAACTTTTAAAAAATGACCACCTTCGCGCTCCCTTTATTACTAGTATTCGTGATAGCTTTACTGATGCCATTAGGTAACTCATTACCATGTGGTACAGAAGTTATTATCAATCTTAGCCATTATTATAGTATCATTGTTATGCTCTCCTTTTCATAAAACACAGTTCTGTATTTACTTGTATTGACTTTTATTTATCTTTTATCTGTGAAAGTGTAGGAAAGCTTTGTATGGGTAAACTGTTGATTGTGTATAGTCAAAATTTCTCCATACCGCCTCATGGGTCGAATAAATAAAATAAAATTTCATGTCAAAATGAATAGTGCAGTGACCTTTGAGTAAACAGTCTCTCGTTTAATTCCAGCATCAAATATGTCTCAGTAGAAGCAATTGTCAGGTGCACCTAAAGACAAGAAGAGAACAATTTAATAAAGAATTGTGTCGACAGACAATAAAGTCTAATTTGATTTGATTTGATTTGAATTTCTAAGATCAATATTTTTACATATTCTTCCCTCCATTCTCCAGTCTTTTGTGTGACCGTTGACAAACACAAACTCACTAAAAGTTAGGGCTCATACTACTGAGCGCAAAAACAATCTGACCTGTGTTTTTGCCCTCGTCTCAGCTGTCACTCACTGACCTTCTGGCTTGGCGGCAAGCTTTGTAGCGGATAACGGTGCTAAGCTGTCCCGAGAGCAGCCGTATCCTGTTGCAGGAGACAGTTACCCCGTATACCTACAGGTGAGAAAAGCCACTGAGCAGCGGCTGATGGCGACAGGAATACTGGCTGTGAGCAACGTGCTGTAGCCGACGCAGTGACGTGTCCTGAAAATGACCGACGACAGCTTCATTACCACCGCTCTTCACCTCTGTGCTTTGTGGTGGGTCTTCACTGTGTGTGTGTGCGCATGAAAGACATTGTTGCGGACACAAGATTATCTTGACCATACCACCTTTTCTGCCAGAATCTGATCATTGTCATCTGTGTTGCTGTGATCAAGTGAATTTTCTGAGATCTATCACCAACTTGGACAATATACTTATAGTGCTTTATTGTGAAGCTCACATCGAATCCTACCTCTGACCTTTGCTTTGAACTCAGCTTTTGCGCAACTCACCCGTATAGTTACAATATAACTCACCATCGTATTCGATGCATACAAATTTATTTCTCTCTCTCCCCGTCTGTGTGTGTGTGAGAGAGAGGTGAATGCCGATGGTGACAGATCGGGCACAATAAATGTTTAAAGGCAAACCCTAGTATCGAATACATCAAACCGACACGGTGATATTTGAACTCCAAGTTGGTTTCACTTCCACTCCAAGCACTGGCAATAAATCAGGCATCAGCTCCCATTTGTCATTTTCTTTCCTCCAGCCCTGAGAGTTCTTTCCGCACTGAGAATGAACAGCGCTTCGCGTTGCACGTGCCCTCGCTACACCCATTAACAATGGCGCTTTCGCGATACTTCACTGCAGACAGGTATCACTGTCCATATTACTGGCAGCAGTCATAAACGGCAGTAAGCGTCGGTGTTTCTGTGTCTGAAGTGAGCTTAATTAGTTTGCGATAGGAGGGTGGTGAGGGTGGACGGTTGGAAGCATGCCTCCTGCATCTGTTCGCCAGCCAGTCGGCGACGTCATCGCCAAACTTAATTGATACTGGCCAGCGACTGGTTGCACCGACAAGAGGGAAAACGTGTTCGATATTACACGTGCACCATGATGATGAATGCTAATACAAACACACGACAGGGGCTGCTGTTGCAACAAGGCTCGTTACCAACGAGCGACTGGGAGCTTAGTGCAACAAAGATGAAGTGTTTCTAGCACTACAAAGGTGATTTGTTAGCACAACAAAGATTATTTATTCTTAGCACTACAAAGATTATTTATTCTTACCTGTGCATAGATTATTTATTCTTAGCACTGCAAAAATGGTTTAATCTTACAGTAGCATACGTGATTTGTGTTTAGGAAAGCATAGACAGTTTGTTCTTAGCACAACAATGACAACGATGTTGGGTAAAAAAATCTACGTGTGTGTATGCGTGCCTGTCATTGTGCATTATTTGAAATATAAATGCAAGATCTGATTTGACGGCGGACACAAGAGTTGGTCCTGTGGTCAGCTGCAGATGACCAGAGCTCGCCTGTCAATGAAGCTTGGATACAATAACTTAACTCATGAAACCTGTCTCCCTTTGTTTCGTCAAAGGCCTACGAGCAATCAGTATGTGTCTGGTGTCCAAAGCTCCTTTAGTTATCATTAGTCTCTCTATATGATCTGTCAGTTTGCGAGAATTTTTTTTCTCTCGGTATTTTTGGAGGCAACAACTTCTCTCCTACCGCCCCTACTTAGCTGCACTGCCCAGTTTCCAGAACTTTTCTGATTATAGTTCGAGGTCCTCCAAACTCAACCGTTCTTGAGCCTTTTCTTTACCATTCATCGAGACCCTCCAATCAGTCAAGATATGGTCTCCGTCTGACGCCAACAAAAGGCTTTGCCGACGTCCTTAACGAAGTGTTGACACTGTCTCCGCGAAGTACAAACAGTTACCGACCGGTGGTGTGTCGATAATTAATTAAAAGCGGAGAGGTGAAAGGACAAACGGGCACGTAAACTGCCCATATGTCTTCTGCTGCGGACAATGGTCAGTAGAAGGGTTCAGGTCTGCAGCCAATGGTCAAGGTGGAAAGGCTAAGGTGATCGGTTTGCTCGATGCCCAGACGTTGCTGTACCCGATCCTCCCTTTCCACCTCCGGTTTTATGTTTCCCGGGTGCGTGCGGCAAACACCGCGAAGAATGGTTACTGAAAGAGCAACAATATCCCTGCTTTGCCCTTATGGGCAAGAAGTGTAAGCTGGATCACAAACCTTCCGCTAAATGTTTGCCAGGAACGTGGAGGACTGTTCATTACCTGCTTGTATCCATGAAGAAATGTGTAATGCCATTGAGCATCTCCAGAGGTCAGTCAGTTCACTCCACAGTAAATGTTCATCTTCCCCATGAAACTCCACCGAAGTATAAATAAATTTGTTTACACAGACTTTGGCATCAGTATGGCGCCCACCGTCGCACAAACAATCCAAGCATCTGTTGCTATCCTTATTCGCCCCGGAAGTCAAAATATTTGCTTTCAGTGCTGTCCTGCTGCTGCGGAAATCCCATGTTTTTATTATTGCCGACTTGGTTGAAGATGAAGATTGTTTTATTGTAGCCATGTATGATTTCTAAAGACTAATTTTTAGTCCATCTATATATCTTAGAACTTTAATAAAGTTTTTTTTTCTAAGTGGCGATAGATGTCCGTTGTGCACCTCTGTAAGTCCTGTGGGACCTGTAGAGAAACACTGCACCAAGAAAAAGCTTGCATGCTTTCATGTGACATTAAAAGAAAGGATTGAAGCTCTGACACTTATTTTCCCAAGACTTTTTGTGCCACACGGTGAATAGTTCAGCTAAACAAGAGTGAAATGAACAGTAAGCTTAAATGTTATATAGCAAATCCCATGCACCACTGCTTTTTAATGCCATTTTAGTTTATTTTGATCAATGTATATTTACCCTTGTGAAAAAGGTTAAAATACACAACTAACTAAAAGGGCAGAAAGATAAGGCTCTCTAAGAGTAACTCTCCTCATACTCGCCATGTATGACTAGTTGCTCTGTACCCATTCGTGTATTATTGACAGTCTTGCTATTATTACATGTTATTGTTTCTTTTGTAATACTATATATATATGTGTGTGTTCTATAATTAATAAAAAAAGGAAATTTAACTTCTAAAAAATAATAAAATATTATAAAATCTAAAAACAAACCACCCGCTTTGCTGATGTTCACATATATATTGTGCAAAATACGTAGGCCTGTCTAGGCGCTCTGTTTTATAACTTTTCAATTCTTTACAGCTACCGATGTTGCTTGCTGCATACAGTAAACACTGTTCTTCCAAATGTAATCTTTAATTTCATAATGTAACTTTTGTTTTATTGGAAACACATACACACGTACACACAAACGCACGCACAGATACTCCTCCCGTCCTCCTCCTCCTCCCCTCTCTAGAGAAAGAGGGGGAGAGAGACTCCTGAGCCTCATCACGTTCAGTTTAAAAGAGACAGACAGCAGGGCGGCAGACAGGCAGACAGTCCGGTGGACAGTACCTACAAGAGCAGATGGACGACTTTGAATTAGAGTGTCACATTACTTTGGCGAGCGACACCTGCGCAACCATTAAAAGGTGCAAACACTGGGGGCTGTAATGCTAGCCCCCAACATAGCACCCCGAGTAATTCTTCCTTAACTAAAAATGAGTGGGAGGGGGAGAAGGGATCATCCATCGACCTCCCAGCGTGTCTTGCTCCTTTCATTATTTGATCGGCGGTCGTAGTGAAAACAGTAGAGGAACTTTTGACATCTCTGGATTGAAGGACACTGGAAAGCTTATACCACAAGTTGGCGCATTGGGGGGAGGGATAACTTAATGAGAAAACACTTTCTTGTGGCAGTCGAAAGGTCTTTGATTCAAGTTATCTCCCTTCCCTTTATGACATTGCCAGGGGAAGGGAAAATAATAATATAGACATGAATTTAACCGCAAAATCCTCATCATCTTTAACCTAATTAAAACTACTCATATTACAAAAACAAAGCTCATCCCAGGCCGTTATTTATAGATATCAAAATCAAAGTTATATTGTTGATTAAAGCTATACATTTATGGCCCCCATTGACCCCGTTATTAGATCACATGATCACAATCACGTGACAATTAAAGCCACGATGTTGATCCTAAAAGTCCACTTCAAAAGTTAAACAATTATAATTAGTAAACATTTTTCGACTTTGCAAGTTATTTTTAAAAAGGACCACCAGATTCCTACTCTACACACATTCCGACATCTGCGATCTCATAACCATAAATACAAAAATCGTAAGAGGAAAGATAAGAGGTGTAATTTTTTTTTTGTTTTGAAGTTTACCAGAGCGTCCGTTTGCTGTTTTATTCATTCACCTATGTACTTGTGTCAGCAATTCTTTTGGTGATGAAAAAGGACAGAATAAAAGTAAGAAAAGACTTAAAGTAAAAGGAGGACAGAATTGACGAAAATGGAAACTAAAAGAAGCGAAACATTGTAAAGACAACAATGGATATTTCTGAGACTACGCATTGATAAAATGCCATGCATACAATGTTCGAAGCCATTGAACGATTGAGGAGAGGAAGAAGAGGAAGAAGATAGAAAAATGAAAACGTCTGCGATAACGATAAAGACAATTGATAACAAATTGAGAAGTGGAGGAAAAGGGTGGAGACGGGGCGATTTAATGGTGCAGTGGTTGACATTACAAGAAATTACAGTGGTTTTCTTGACACGAATGAACTGAAACTAACTTTATGTGCGCTGGCAATCTAGCATGCACGCACTGCACACACACACACACGGACAGACGCATGCGCGCACACACAAATATCCACACAGTTACTCTCGGGCACACAAACGCCCACTCGTAAAACTTTGTCTATCTGTTTATCTACCTTTTTCGCTGTGCAATATCTGTTATCCTATGACTCCAAGAACGCAAAGGCTTTTCTGGAAGAAAATGTCACTAATTCTCCTTCCAAGGAAAGACAGGAAAAAACCATGCAATTATAGCAATGATGAAGATAGATCATAATGTTCATATGATCTTTCCATCAGCATATGCTTTTATCGTTTGTGGCAGTCGTGCCGATCTTGAAATCAATAAGATGTGACCAAGAAATGACGCTTTTTAATTTTATTTCCATGAAACTTTACCGCTTTTAAATAATTTATTCTGCGTTTATATTTGGTTCAGAACTCAAGACCTAGCTCCACGCCTGTCAGTGGCACCGAACAGTTACTCTAATTAAACAATTTCGTCTTTTATCAGGATGGGACCGCGCGCGACATCAAATTAGGTCAAATCTCGCGCGCCATCCATATTTCCGCTACAAGTCTTTTTGCTCTGCACTCACCTGTCCCTTCCCATGGAGGGTTTGGGAGGAGAGAGACCCGATCGACGCACATTTTCAATCATTCTATTTTCTTTCTGCTATGATCTCCGCTCTCGTTGTTTCGCATCTCGTATTGCGAGAAGATGCGAAGGCGATAGAACGGTCGCATGCCCCTGGTGATGGTAGCGTTCAAGGGAGATAACGCAAAACTCTGGCTGTCGTCCGCGGTGGCGCAGCTTTGATGATCGTGAATG
The DNA here is from genome assembly GCA_004794325.1 of Pomacea maculata. NCBI lineage: Eukaryota > Metazoa > Mollusca > Gastropoda > Architaenioglossa > Ampullariidae > Pomacea > Pomacea maculata. Next base: position 51,530 of record SRHC01002267.1, read on the forward strand.
ATTTATGCGTATTGATATGCGAGCGATTCGCCGCAGCACGCGAGCTAATCGCGTCTTGTAGACTCGCGATGGCTATCTTGACGTCCCCTCCTGTTATCCACCAGAACTATCTCAGGGATAAAAGGAAATGTCCAGAGGAAACCTTTCCGATTGATTTTGCATTGCGTTCCAAAAGCGTCAGTTACATTTCGGTTTCAGCCTGTCGACGGCTGTTGGAAGATTATCTCACTTTTACCCACATCTTCCTGCGAGCGTGTTTGCGTGAAAGCGAGAGCGAGCAGCCACCTTGCCGACACCGCTGCACGCCGCTTCCTGTCCTGCGCACAACCGATTTCTTTCATCCGTCCTGCAAGTCTTCTTTTGTTCGTGTTACATGCATTTATGTGCAAACAGAGGCTGACATTTGCCGCTTGCTTAAAATCCACCCAAAGAATTCCGTCTGCCCGTGAAAATAATGAAGGGCTCGTATTTCACTAAAAAATATGACGAAAGGCAATTACAGTCAAACAGAGTAGACTGGTCTTTTCTTTCTTTCTCTGGAAGGAACATCGCTGCTTCCGGTGGCTTAGTGGTGTATAGTTCGGAGAAAATAGATTCGCAAGCGCATTGTGTGTTTGTGTGAGTAAAAAAAAAAAAAGAAAAGAAAAAAAAAATTAGAAAGAGTGTGTGAGTGAAAGATCTCAGTATGGTCATCGATCCAGTAAGTCCGAAGAGTTTGAAAGACAGATTGCAGCTCATTCAGTCCAGCCCTTTGCTGTACTGTTTTTAAAGTGCACACAGAAATCCTATTAAGGAGGTCTACCACCAGCAGTTAGCCTGCTCGTCGCTGTGACACGCACAAGAGGGCATCCGCGCCACACTTGACAGGACTAGGCTAAAAGGGACATAAACTCTCATTCATTTGACAAATCTCCACTTGGGTGACACACCCTGGCGCCAACCAAACGACCTCTTTCGAACCGATATAGACATACTCGGCAGAAATGTTATCCCAAGAATTACGTAGTATATTCTGACAGTCGGCGTTAAAACGACATAAATATCACACGTCGATAAAGGAGGTTGGTGCAGCTGTGTCCTGGTATCGGGGCACATCCAGATTACTTCCCCTTTATCTGAGGTCAACTCCGTGTCCTCTGTGCTAGTCCTTTCTCCGGGACTGGCCGACAGAGTGTCATTAAAATCACAATTTTGATAAAAATTCACACATATTCTCACTCTCCTCTCCCCACACACGCGCACACATTTCTAGTACTTACTCGCACGCACCCACACAGGCGTACGCATTTACAAAGACACACACACGCCCGCGCGCGGACACGCACACAATAAGCAGACTTTGTACCAGTTCTATTAGTTTGCAGTGCCTTTGAGACGATAAAAATATATTTTCAACCACTAGCAGTTTACACTTTAGTGTTAAATGCTAAATGCTAAATCTAAAAAATAAAAATAAAAAATATATTCGGCTTAATCTAGTGCAGAAAGTATGAAAAATACATTCTGGTGTGTTGGGGAGTAAACACTAAGCAATGCATTAACACCGGCTCTTTGGATTCAACTTGCGGCGGCGGAAACCTACAAAAGTAGAATTCTCTCTTCCCCACCTCTATTTCCTTTTTTTATATATATAGAGTCTCTTCTGCTGTTTGCTTATTTATTGCTTTTCTATATTATTTTTATTGTTTTTCTTTTTCTTTTATCTCTTCATGTGTTATTCTCTCTGTTTCATGCTCTCTGTTTTCTATCAGTTTCGCTCAAACTTGTTTCTGTGCTATCATCTGTCCAGATCCCGCCTATACTGCCTCCCTCGCTAGAGAGCTTACATCCGGCTACGTGTCAGGCTCGACAGCATTCGCTTGTAAATACTAATAGGTTGTAAATCTTTGTCCAGAAAACGACACTGTTTTTATACTTTCATCTCTCTCTCTCTATCTCTGAGGCTAGAAATGCCACCTCTGTCCCCCATTACAGGTATCTTTTCTAACACAAGTTGTCTTCTAATAGTGTCGGCAATGGGACACGAAAGGAGGATTGTTTCTTCGCGCAGTTTTTGTTATATACAAAGAGTTTTGCTGTGCATACATAAAAGTGGTAGTGATCAGATTTTAACAAATCGTTACTGGCAAAGGGATATACCTTTCTTTGAAGTTGTAAATTAGTAAAGAGTGGAAAACAGTAATTTAAAAAAAAGAGTTTGCTAAAAACATACTGTAGAATATAATTGATACTAGTATAAAATATAAGATAGTGGTGCTGCTGCTGCTACTACTACTACTACAAAATACAACATGGTAAATCATAGACAGAATACGTAGTAGTATATTGTTCTTCACGATTGTACAAATCATACAGTGTAGAAGGTTCAAGACAAGAAATAGTAATAGAGGTTGTTATGTATTTTAAAGTTTTTTTTTAAATCACGACTATAAGGCTGAAGGGCTCGATGTATAAACGAGGAAAACTAATTCTAGGCACCTCTTCTCTTCCGAAATCACTTGTCCGCGATTCCCTCGAGTGAATCGAAAATTCAGTTTTAATGTCAAGACGAAATTCTGTATGGAATGTCAGTGAACAGCCATCTAGCCTCAAGACCCGAAGCCATGACTGTACAGATCTCAGACAAATTTATCTCACATCCCGTTTATTTTTTTTCTGCTAAAATTTGCACATTTCCAGTCCTTTCCAGCTTGTATCGAGTTTCCATTACACAGTTTGTAAGGTTTTTAAGGTTTGAGATTGTTTTTATCTTTTCGAATTGTAACTGTGTTTTGTGTCGAGCAGGAAACCCCATCAAACAGAACTTTAAGGAAAATTCAAATATGAAATCGTCTATCTTTAACCTGGTTCGACTATTTTATGTCGTGTGACTATTTTTTTTTTTTTTTTTTTTTGCACATCTTAAACTTACGTTTTGTTCTGACCAAATATATTATTATAAACACGTGCAAAGACAAGTGCTGAACATTACACGGCACCTTACAAGAAAAATGAAATCTGGCCAACTGGTGAAACGTTTGTCTTCAAATTAGACAGCCTACAAACACAGTGCGGCCACACCTTACGGCCACGTATGCGAGGGCTTTGGTGTCTCATCTACCCGTATCAGACTTTCACCTGCAATTGCCGCTTGATCAAACTCTGGCTCATTCCCGCACGATAAAGGGGATAGCGGGCGCAAGGCCGGGTAGCTATGTGTGCTGCGGTGCGGCGGGTAGTGTTCCGGGTAGAGCAGGAGAGGACAGCTCAGGAGAGATTCATAAACTGACAGGACTTATCTCTTTAACGCTGCGCCAAGTCTCGCTGGCGCCGCTGCCTGCAAGCCGCGATGTAAATGCTTCTTTAATATGGCCGGCCGCGGGTCGGCGGGACAACCTGTATCACTGCCATTCAATTGCCTTAATCGCGTGCGAAAACGCTCCCATCCGCCCCTTCAGCCTCCTACCCCAACCACCCCACGCCCCTTCTAAACCGTTGGAGCTCGAGTGTGGTAAGTGGTGCTCAGGCCGCACCGATTCAGCGGGTTGATGGAAGGGTAACCGGGTGAGTCGGTTGGGCAGCATCGGAAAGCGAGAGAGACGGGGGCTTGGCTAGGACGGCGGGCTTTTTGGAGCGACTGGAAGCCACTGGAAGCGAGTTACAGGAGGAAAGGAGTCTGGCCCCACGCGTATGAAGGCCAGGGGTGGGGCTTACAGGAACAGCAGACCGAACTGCAGTCTGATACTCCATCGCTTGCCATCACTACGAGTACAACAGTATCAATATAATGGTTTGTCATTACAGGTAGCACAGTGGTAAAACACTCAACTGTCACCACCACAGTAACACAGTGGTACAGCACTCTTGTCACCACAGTAACACAGTGGTAAAACACTCACTTGTCACCACAGTAACACAGTGGTACAGCACTCACTTGTCACCACAGTAACACAGTGGTACAGCACTCACTTGTTACCACTACAGTAACACAGTGGTAAAACATTCAATTGTCACCACTACATTAACAATCATGAAGTCTTAGGTTCAGATTTTATCTCAGGATGTGGAACCTATCATGGAGATAACGCATAGAAATAAGTTGTAAATTATATCACACCGCACATCAGCATTTACTTTACATAAATGAAAGAGGATGCAGAACCCCAGGGTGTCGTGTCACAATACACCTCTAATCAGACTTTAACTACAAGGAGTCTGCGGCTGCGTGGTTGGCTCATAAGGAACATAGGCATATGAACCAAATACAGGCCTTCCGCGAAGTTAATGAAAGAGTTTTTCCAAAAACGAGGTTTAGTAGCAAGTGTTCCCACGACGATAATCGATGTTTGTTTGAGACTAGAGCAAGACTGTCGTAACGACTAGCGTCTGAAGCCATGGTGGCCATCTTCATTCTCCATGTGCTACGTCAGCAGCCGATTCTTTGAGGTCAACTTTCATCATCGATGCTTAGATTGTAGCACTATGGAGGACAAAGAGATTTCGCATACAGGTATCTAGGTTGTCTATTTTTCATTGTAGAGAGACCTACAGTTAACCGACAGGTTGTAATTTCCCGTTCCCACCATATGTTACCAACTGTCAGAAGAAGGTGCATCACTGGTTACCTCAACAAAAGCCTAATAACCGACTGGGGAAGACTACCGTAAAAGACACACAGTCATGATGGTATGTCGTAAGACTTCTCCGTGTTTACATAGCACGGACCTCACAAAACTTGACGAACGCCAGCAGGAACAGGTATTGCCTTGACTTTATAAAACTTTGAACATACTCTTGTTATCACAACACTTTGTCTTATTACGAGGTTTCCGTAGTTGTAATCACCTTCCCGAGTGGTGACACACATCATGCTCAAATAATAAATGACAAACTTTATTAATCTCAGTGGGTAATTATAACTAGGGAAGTGTGCACAGTGCAAAAGTTACGAAAAAAGCACAAAGAAAAAATAAACAGAAAAGAGCTAGCTACACGACAGGGATAAGGCAATTAAATGGCACATTATAACAAAACACAAAAACGTGCAATTTTATGTCTAAAACCATTTTAAGACATATCTTCAAAATCACGCACTCACACGCACACACAACTGGCTATTCTTCTATACTTGAGCACTCTCCTATCACTCTAATATGCCTCGAACACGAAATCGCAAAGGAAAACACGGACTACGAGAAATAAATAAGACGATTTCCCTCGTCTGTGCTAATCTCTCTCTACACAAAGCCATGTGTGACATCATATAATGAAGACGGCTGAGCACATCGTCTCTCTTGATGTAAGTTTTACAGAAAACACGGAATCTCGAAAGCACGAGTGCCATTGCTGAAGGGGCAGGAAATAATTCCTACTTTACAAAATGATCCAACATTGAGACGACAGCAAGTCCACCTTCGAATGTGTAGGACCGACCACCGTGCTTATGTAGCAGGAACCATTATATATAATATTATACACTGTATGTTACATTATATAGTATATATTATACATCCGTGTCTATATTCCTCTGTCGTGTGCGAACAACACGAAACAATGCAAAGCAAGAGTTTCAAGGTATGACACAATAGAAACAGGAACGACCATCACTGGCAAGTGACGAACTTCTGAAAAGCTCCCTCTGGTGATCAAGACAAGAATACACATCTCTTTGTATGCAAATCCACCAAGCGTGTATTTACAAAACCTCGCTAATTACAGTTTACTGAAGAAGTGTGCCAGTTGAGAAACACAGAACATAGAATTTACAAGGTCCAGTGTTGTTGGCTGCAGCCACCCAGACCTTGGTTTTAAAGATGCATCAAAGGAATAAAGGAGACCAGAAATTTCCAGTGATAGATATATATACACACCAGAGGGTTACTATGTACGACTTTATTGTTTTTTATAAGTTGGATGCTGTTAGATAGTCGCACAGTGCACCTGTTAGGACAGATGAGGTAAAATAACAGGACTGGTACAGCTGCACTGGTTCCTAATACAGTACTTCATTTAACTTCTGATGGTCACATTATGCAGTGTAGACATACAAATACCCAAATGGTAATTGTAAATAATTCCCTGTGTGTGTGTGTGTGTGTGCAACAATACATTATGTTACTTTGGGGTTGCATGCTACTTGGCGTTACTAGTACGTTTTTAAGTCTAAATAAATTTTCTGTTCAAATTGTGATAAATCTGTGACGGTGGCTACATATAATAAGTGTAAGAAATTGTTATTAATTTCACGCAGTTAAGATTTGGGCAAAATATTACTGAAGGTATTTTTTCACCATTGAGTATAAGTGAAAGCGTTATAGTGCATGTTGTACTTACAGACTGGACAAAATATTGCTGGAATTGTTGTTTTCCCCTGAGTGAAAGCACAATAGTGCACTCGCCTAGGCATACAGGTGACTGTAATACAATTGCTACTAATCTAAACATTACAGCATCATTGCTAATTTTTTCTAAGAAACTGTAAGAAAAATACAATCTTCACTTTCAGGTGTCGCTACATTACACAGGCTATCTGTACGAAATACTGAGTCATCGAGTTCTAGTATTTTACAATAGTAAGTAGTGAACAGTCTCGCAGCCTTCGCAAAATTTTGGTGTGACATCCATGCAGTTGTTTGTCGATCATGATTATCAATAACACCAATCATGATTAATAACATCATGCAATAACGGCGTTCAAGGTATCTATGACTGCTTTTTTGCTTCTGTTCCTTTTTCACATTAAAAAAAATGTTGCTCGATGAAAATGTTTTTCTTAACTTAACTGCAGCTGCAAAATTTCACAAACGACTCGTACTAACCACAACAGTGTGAAGTTGTTCTTCGTCGTCTGCTTCGTCTGCTGCCTCGAAATCTTCATCTGATATTTGGCTTTCTGAACCCTCACAATCATCAAGTTCAAACGTTTATTGCTTAGTACTATGCAAAATTCAAATATTATTCGCTTCTGGAAAAATTCAAAGGAAATTAAAATCTTCCAAGGCATCTGACACATCGTGCCGACCGCTGGACATCGTTCACATGCTTAGCGTGGATTCATAACATGACGCAGCACGTTATTCACGAGCAGTAACGAAATTTTACGGGACTTGATTACAGGTGGAAACCGCCAACTGTTAGATTAGACAATAAATAAACGGTAGTGTTTCAGGCACTGTAATTTTACAGACTTTATTTACATTGTATCCACCTACCAAAATATATGTGTATAATTTAGATCACCCGAGTCTGTCCTGTAAACAAATGAGTACGTGCCTGTTCTCCACCCCCTCCCAAGCCCCTGTGCGACGGTGGAAGCTCCCCCGCCAAGGACACAAAGGCGCTGTGAAGACGTGAAGACAATATACATGGACCTATTGGGACAGTCAAGCAACCAGCATCCGGGCTCGCGAGGCAGGAATTAGAACCAGCCTCGACGATGCATCATTACCAACTGATTGCGAAGATTATGTGACTTGCTTGCCCTTATCTGTCCTCTACAGCACCGTCATCTTTTAACGCCATCACAAACGGCCTATGTCTTTGGAAGATAACGGCTGGGACAAACAAATTGCTTAGGAATTACACTTATTTTAGTTTATGAAGGCACCTCTGTCCGTAGCTTCATAGTTAAACGCTTAATTATAAGGGCGAATCGAATCTTCTTGGCTGTTCCCAGTAAAAGATAGCTGGTCATTTAGCATGGAAAAAGGAGCTCAAGTCCAGCAGAGATTAAGCTAGGCTACAAGGTTAAGTCACAGAAAAAAGTGATGGTAGAGAGAGAGAGAATGAGAGGAATATTACAAATGAGCAGCCCTCACTGGACGCTACAAAGATGCGCTTATCTTGTCAGGCGCCTGGCGAGGTCTCAACGCGTGCTGACAGGGCGACTGGGTGCAGGGCGGCGTCAAGGGGACACCTCTTCTCGGCGTTGATAGGAAACCACGATTACTCTCCCCCCCCCCCCCCCCCCCCCCCCC
>SRHC01002267.1:62428-103066 GCA_004794325.1 Pomacea maculata
CCCACACACACACACACCACACACACACTCCCACACACACCCACCCACCACCCTCCATACTTCACAGCCACGACGGAGCGCGTGTCGATCGGCGAGAGGCGGGGCTTACAGCCGTCACTCACCACACGAAAGCGTACGAGCGTGAAGGGGAGGGGTGTTTGCCAAGCTCTCGGGGGCGAACCCCGCCCATTGTTGCGATAACACCCGCTGAGCGGCGTGATTGTCGTTTGTACACACGACGCGTCCAACGCCGCGCTTTTGTGTAGAGGCCTCGCGTCGCGCGACCACCAACACGGGTATTGACATCCTCCCTAGCGGGTCTCCCACCGCCCGTGCGCTGCACCCGCTGAAGCAACGTGTCAAGACTTTGAGCGGCAGCCTGCCTGGACCGACCAGGGGTAGGGGTAGTGTAGGGGTAGATCTTAGAGGTGGGGACATCTCCAAAGAGAGAGAATTTGTGGGGGTGGGTGAAGGGAAAGTTGAAGAAGGGGGTAGGGTTACCGTCTTAGTTATGACTTCATTTTTCTGTCGATACTGGGCTGCGTAACCTGGAGGGTACCTCGGCCCTCATTTAGCTGCCTACCCCACCCCAACATCCCTCCCACAGCGCTATGACTATTACTTGAGAGACTCCTGAGTAAGAGAGGTGGTGGCTGAGAAGGTGGTGTACACAACACACAGGGCGATTGTCCCTGGTCAGAGAGCGTTCTCACGGCAGTCCGGCTTGTGGAGTGAAGCTACCAGGACAAACCAGGTCCCCGCGAGAGTCATCGGCAGTATGGGGTTTCCTGTAGGACTGGTTTGACACGCCTCGAGAGGGTGAAGTGGACTGTGTGAGGGGCGGCTGGTGGCTGGCCGATAGGCCGGGAGAGGAAATAATGGGAAGTGGTTCTAGTTCTATCATCTCATAATGGGAAGGCGCTTGGAGGGTCTTGTACTCGCCGTCGACCGCGCGGACCACCGCAGTCTGCTCCTTCCCTGACGCACGCCGACGTCCCAGGGATCGTGCGTGTCATTCACGCTGCAGCAAGACGACTTGCCGCAATCTCCGCCTGCTTCCTCGCGTCCGTTGTCATCGTGGAAACAAAACAAAACCAAGGCGTCTGACGCGAAAGGGGTTTCGCTGACGCTGGAATTATAAGCTGTCAAGGTGTTTATTTATTAGTTCTTTGTTTTACTTTCTTGTCTTTTATTGCTGTCATGGTGGAATCAAACTGTACGTCGCAGGAAAAGTGCTGCTACTGAGTGATCCGCTGAGACCAGCTTGACTCCAGCCGGAAAGAAATACAGGGTCCCAAGACTGAGCGTTTGTTTTTGGTGGGAGCATCTTCCAAGGAGGATGGAGGAGAACAAGAACTAAACAGATCAGACAGCCTTCAGAAGCAGACGATAAGAGGCTGCTGAAAGTTCGGCCAGTCCATCAGTCAGCTGTGAAACGATCGCCATGATCCACCAGATTGCGACCCACCCACCCCATCACGGAGCGGTGCCCGCCGGAATTGCAGGGCTGTACTCCATATCTCCCGCCGCCCTGGCTGCCAGCAGCCATCAGCATTCTCTGCACGGCCATCTTGGACATATCCTGCAAACGGCCGGCATGAACCATGCAACCGTTTCATCGCCTTCCGCCACGCAGACTCCGGCTTCTTCGCCCACATCGGCGTCCTCATCCTTTCTCATCGATGACATTTTAGGCAAATCCAATCGCTGTGTTTCGGGTGCCGCGCCAACGGGTAACAGTCCACCACCCGGGGTAGCAGTGACTCAGTCCGCAGCGTCCTCTGGTGCCCTAGCCCGTCCAACGCCTGTCCACGCGACTGCATCGGCCTCTGCTGTCGCAGCTGCAGCTGCCGCCGCTGCTGCAGCAGCAGCTGTTGCTTTACCTGCAGGAGGGGGGAGCAGCGGCAGCGCCGGAACTTTGCCTCCAGCTCTGTTTAAACCTCTGACGTTTTATGACCCTGGGTTGGTGGGACCTGGAGGGTACCTCGGCCATCATTTAGCTGCCTACCCCGGAAGTTTGGTGAACCACTTCTACCCGTTGTCTTTCCACAGACCCGAGTACGCACTGCTGGAGCGACATGCGGCGCTGGGTAAAGGTGAGCAAACTGTGTGTGCAGTGAAGTCTGTAGTTGTCCTCAAGACAAGTCAAAGGTGTGAAACGTGAAGCGTGTGTTGTGTGCAAGGTGAGAGAGAGGGTAGGTAGAGGTAGACAGAGAGGTCTGAGCTGTCTCCTTGTAGCTAGCTAATCTAAAGTACTGGACGCTGAGAGACAACTGAGCGAATAAGTCATGCTAGTGGTTAGACATACGATTAGTCCATAAAATGTGTGTGTGTGTGTGTGTGAAAGATACTGCACTCGTGACCGTATGACCAGGAAGTCAATGCGTGTGTTCGTTTCCCTGACTCTCAGTCGCACTTGCTGCTGACTCGGCGCAAAACACCGTCAGCTGCATTCATTATCCCTCTATCAATATGACGATGATTTGTTTTTCAACTTTCAAATGGCGCATAATTTTCATTGAGTCTGTCTTCGGATATGATCAAATCTTTCATCCTCTTCTAGGTTTACTTTCTTTCTATTCTAGATCACGCGTCCTTTCACAGGAACGTATCTACTTATGAAATTTCTAAGGTTTGGCGAGAGTTGATTAACAAGTACATCTCAGTAATTACGAAAATGAGAGTTCGTTCTCCGGGACCTCCGAGGGAGCAGAAAGATGTAAGCTGCGTCTTACAGGCTGTATAGACATATAAATACAATTAATAAAACAGAAACAAAACTAAGCAAAACGAGATAAAGGTGGAGTCCGTTTCTAGCATCATAAAGCTAGAGTTTATCGCAAACTGTAGCTATCATCATAAAGAATCTGTAGCTAGCTCTATAAAGCTGGTGTCTGTAGCTAGTTTTGTAAAGCTATTGTTTTATATATATATCTGGCTATATGAAGCTATACCTATAGTTAGCGTTACAAAGCTAAAGTCTAAGTATGAAAAACGAGCAAGCTATTATAGCATACAGCATACAGCGTCTTAGAAATTAAAGAGCAGCGAGGCAGGCACCGAAGGAATGATATCTCTATAACACTTTGATTACAAGTTACACTCACGATTATTAATCTAATGAATAGCAAGTCATTAAGTCCTCTTTGTATACAGCATTGGCAGCAGCAACAATAAGAAAAACAAGCAAACAAACAACCAAATAAACAAAAACAAACAAACAAAACCAACAACAATGACAAGACTTTCTTTATGGACTGAAGAAGTGTGAATAGCTGTAGGGGTAGGTGGTGGACCCAAACCAGGATTTGTTGTTGTTTTTCATCTACTGGTACTGAAGACAAAACCACCAGCAGTCACACATGGCCTTTTATCAATATCAACACGAACAGCAAACGTTTGTTACTTGAGCACGCAAGACTCGAGTGCCTGACAGTTTATACATTGTTTTCGTCTTATTTCCACTTCTTGTCATGCACACTCACGTCTGTTGCTCTTTTCCCCCTTCTATTTTCCTTCCTGAGTGTATGAGAACAAACAGGTGTCTTTGTATAATTCAATAACTGTTCCAATATTCAACTCCATGCACAGGTTTAATCTTTGAGGTGCAATGAGTTTTTGTAGTTTTTGTCTTGTCTCAGTATTGTGAATAACTAAATAAAGCATATTTTACTACATCTATTTGAACTGCTGCATTCTAAGAAAAGTGGCTGGCTCTCAAGATGGAGAAGACGAGTAGTAATGTCTTCCTGATGATGTTGTTGATTCGTTTTCATGTCGCTGTTGGCGATCAGATATTGGCAATGACTGCAGCCTCGGCCCTCGTGCGAACAGTGCTATTGAGAAGCGCATCAGATATCTTTTGATAGTCTTGTTCTTCGTTTTGTTATGCACGCTGACGGCCAGGCATGTCGATAGAATTTCCTGCAAATAGACGTGTAGCTGGAGCACCCGTAGCCGACAGCCCAGTCCCGCGATGTTAAGAAAACTTTTGACAGATTGTGAGCAATTTGCCAGTCTCATTTCTTAAATACAAAATCTTGTAGAAGAAGTTTCACTTTAAGAGAATAACTAAACCGCTGCCTTTTTGTGTGTTTTTATATTTAAAAAAGAAGATACTATCTGTGCAGATCTACTTATTTCTTTAGAAAAATAATGTTACAATATTTGTCCTCTCATTATATATCTTTAGAACTTTTCTTAGACTTAAAGAAAAATATCACAATTAAGATAAAAATTAAACGGCACGGTACCAATATGTAAACGGCACGACAGATTTGCTTTTAAAACAGTGACTTTTTTTAAAAAAATGATGACAAGCTGCACACTAGACAAGTAAACGTACTATTGTTGCTCATAGTATATATTATTAAGGGCACGCCAGGTTACAGGTTTAAGCCGTATAAAGCACTCGGGTAATGATTGATCTATTTACTCAATACACAAAAAAAAAAAAAAAACACCCAGAAATGTAACAGTGAATGTAAATGGCAGAGTGACGGAAATGATGGCACAAAAAGAACCTAGAAGGAAAGAAAGCGAGGAAGACAGAGAAGAGCAGAGAGAGAAAAGTAAAAAAGCAGTTAATTTGTTTATTATTAAAGTGACTTAATACCCCTCGCAACTCAAGACTATCTTACATCCTGTTGTTTTTTCTCATTTTAACTGGCCTTTCTTGAAACCAATCACACGCAGAAATGCAGTTATGACGACCATATTCTCCAGCCTTCTTTCCATCATTTTAACTGTCAAGCAGAAATTAATTTTCCTTCGCTTAGCAACTTGAATGGCCGCTTTTTTAACTATTAGAAAAAAGACTTGTAAATCCACCCACACTCTCACAGGTAATCAGTGGTGGGCTGGCAAAGGGGGGGGGGGCCCTGAGGGTGGGGTGGACAGATTTCTCAGCGGCGGTGAGATTAAAATCTATTAACGTCATGCAGTGGACAGAAATACTTGTGTGGAGAGGCAGCGGATCTCTGTTCTCGTGAGTCCGCAAAGAAAAGAGAATAATTTAATATGGCGATTGTGCCAGATGCTTTTCTCCCCATTTGGCCTCGTCAGTCATCGGCTGTCTTGATCGCTCAGCAGATATGGGGGTCATGAATAAAAAAAAGAGGTCCAGGCATAAGTGATTTAAAGCGAATAGCGAGCTGTACTCACTCACTCCGCGACATCTGCCTTTTGTCTTTCCATCCTTCCTCTTTCTGCCTCTCCCTTTCTTGAGTACGAGGGAACGGGTGGGATGCATGCACGATCAGGTGTGATTTCTCTAGTCCCATTGTGAAGTTTGCGTTTCGCCTCTCTTTTGTCGAGTTCAGGTGATGATGTACTACGCGCACCGTACCCGCCAAGGACCTTCATGTAAATATATAAATCCGTGGTGTCCGCTGTACTCCGGCCTCCCGATGTCGGTCTGTTTCTCACCATAAGCTGGTCATCGCTCTATCGAGCACCAATAAACAGCATTGAGGAATGCTTGTTTCGTCAGAACCTACATCAGCGATTACCTTTCCTCTCCCTACCTTTTTATTCTGATAAATAGATACATCAAGTAGAAAGAAAAATATTCCCCGCCCCTCCCCCCTAAAAAAGTTTGAGATACAATAATCTGGACGCAGATAGAGTACTATTTTATCAGATCAAGATGGCAGATGAGTGTGCTACTAGAGTATTCTTCTAAATGTAATAGTGTACCTCTGAATGTGCCGTGATTCTGTTGTTAGAGCAAATTTCTGTACATCATCTAATTTTTTAAAATAAAATATTAGTCTTTTTCTGGAAGTATTTCTGAACCTGAGCCTGCGAAAAGCTACCCGTTTAATCCTTTCACTTCTACTAAGCAGAACCCTGTCATATACACAACACATTTTATTGTTATTTTTTTTATTTGGTAGACAAGTAAATAGCAAATACTTGTAGTTTGGCGCGTTTGTGGACGGGTAGAGTTTGTGCATATGTAGGTTTGGTATGCTTGTGGATGGCTAGGGCTTGGGATGGTTTGACACTGATACTCTTAAAAAAAAAAGTGTTAAAGTCTGCAACGAGGTGTGAAATACTTTACGCACGAGATTTCGATTGAGAAAAATCACCTCACTATCAATTTTCTTTCTAACGGGATAAATGGAATGAGAAATTAAAGAGGTTGATCGAGTAATCTGAGATTAGTAAGAACAAGAACAGCCAGAGATTAAAGAAATTATTATCAGGGACTGTCAGACTTATCCATCAAAGTGGCGAATATAAGGGGAAGCATTATATAAAAAAAAAAGTTTTGTCGCCCATTTCTACTTGGCGGGTAGAAGGGAATAACTCTTACGAAATTTCAGTATAATATATATTATCGAGTTTTAGAAGTAGCAGCCTACTAAAAAAAGCTACAACTACAACAACCACCACCCGCACGACGTTTAACGTTAGCAGTGGTTTGCCCCTTCTCGACCCAGCTTAAGCGTATGGAAGATTTGTTGACCTATCATTAAATTTACCCGGACAACCGTTTAGATCGCAGGGACTCAAACATCAGGTGACGAATCAATCCCTCGAATGGTGCGACGTCGACTACGGCAAAACTCGTCCAACTGACGCCTACACAAGTTTGTTCGTTTGTTTTTTTTTATTTTTTAATTTTTTTTTAATTTTACCGCCTCTGTTTTGATCGCTGTGTCGGAGCACGAACACTGTGTGCCGTCACTGCGTGTATCACAGCTGCGTGCAAACCAATGAACAGCTGTGTCTATGTCTACTACTTTGCTTTATTTACCCCCAAAATCCGATTTGCTCCTCGAGTTGGAGTATGGGCCTGACAGAGGTGATGCTGTCACTGGTATTGTGATGGTTACAAAATAATTGCACGACCACTTGTTTGAGTATATAGATCGAAGTATAATTACCCTTTAGTTCATTGCACAGATATGATTAAAGGGATTCTAAAGGAAAAAAAGCTGCTTAGAATCGCGTAAAGATTATGGTCCATTGAATCTCGTCTATTTTCGCGTCTGCTCATATGGAAAAATTTGAAGGTTTTGTAGCATGTTGTGTTTAAGAAGAGAAATTACATAGGACTCTTTCGTTTGCATAGACTCAGTCTCGTTCTCCGTCACATGACCTTATGATACATGACCAAGGCTGCTTACCAAGTGAGACAGACTGTTTTCTATAATTTTAAAAACTGTGCTTTGAAAAGTTCTCTTTAAAACCTAAATAAACTCACGAGACACCACCGATGACGTCAAATCTTCGCAATGACCTCAGACACTTCCTGCACGTCTCTGATTGACGTCACACCCAGACTCGTCTGCTTGACTATCTCGGGAAGCTTTAGGTTACTGGTTGGAAAGACACAAGGGTCGATTTCACTGGATTTTTGCGATTTTTATAAACATCGGCGACCGAAATAGTGCTAATAAGTGGTAATTAAGTGAGAAATGAATCATTTATTTCTTCTGTATTGCTCTCGTGCTCTGTAATTGTAACTAAATATATTTTTGAAACGTTTGACCGTCGCCACAGCCTTATCACAAGCCTTGAGTATCCCTTTAAGACAGCTGCAAGAGGCGAATGTCAGCGGTGGGTGGGTGTTTGTGGTTTTCAGTCCGGGTGAACTGCCTGCCTTAACGAAACTTGTCAGGTGTTTGCCACCCCGAGCGCCAGACTATTTAGTCCGCCGTTGGCAGCGGCAATTAGCGGCAAGTAGTCCCACCTCACATTCACATAAGCTATAAATAGAAAACAGACTTTCACACCGACGCATTAAAACGCAAACGAGAAAAGGTCAAGGACAAGAACCACTTCCTCCTCCAAGCCTAGATGTTCAAGGTAGACAACGTGAACTTGCGGAACTCTTCACTGCATCAAAACACGACTTGCCGCCACCCTCTGCCCACTTCATCTTAAGACCAGCAACCATCATATTTCAAAGCACGTTGTTCAAGATTCATTAATAGAATACAGTTTCTGGTACAGCAAATTTCTTAAACTTGTTCTCCATTGCCTGTTTCTCGAAACAAGAGTGCTGAGTTTTAAAAAATCTCTTCATGTTATATTTTTGGAAAAGACGTTTACGTTGATCTTAATGTCATGAGCGTGCGTGTCATCGGAAAGCGTCTTATCATTCCCAACCATCCAAGGAGTCAGGTATCCATTCCGGCCAGCTGGGTCGGCTGGAGGAAGTGAGTGCGCTACACGGGTATCGAACCGGCTCGCTTTTCACTTCAGACGCCAGCGCTCTGACCACTCGGCTGTCCGCTTCTCCTGAATGGTGAGTGCTCTTGCGTCCGAACCGAGAGGTGCCCTGTTCGACACCCATATGGTGCAACATTCTTTCCTCAGCCGACCAAGATGCTGGGAATGGGAAGCGCAGAGCGCTAGGGTTAGGCAAGGCAGCAGGGGAGAAGAGATAAAGTTGGCTCCGAGAAAAGCGAGGTCTCTAGCACCCCAACTATCTAAAAACGGCCAGACGACGACCTTTATCTTTTACCTTATAGTGTTAGGCATGCCGTAAAAATTATTGGCATCCTAGTAATTTCCGGCAGCTTCCTATAAGAACCAACACAGTCATGTAATTGATAACTGCGCAGTTCAACCACAGACACTTCTTGTTCTTCAGTGTGTGCAATGTCAGTATCCCCAATATTTAGCAATTGCGTCACTAAGCCAGGGAGCGGGCAGGGGAGAGGGGGAAGGAAAGAATAGAGAAAATATGTAAAACTCTAAACTAATTATATAATAAACACCTGAACTAATTATTGTTTGGCTCGGACACACACACACACGAGCGCACTCGGATGAATGTCATAAACACACGACTTGATGCTGGCCATTGGTACCCATATATCTGCGAATCGATGAAGAGTGGCCAAGAATGACACAAAATCCATTACTAACTCATGTTCTGTCACATGGGCTAGCATGACATCTCTGGCACTAGCCATGCTTTCTGTACAGGTCGAGCAAGATTAGGACATTTCGGCTTGCCAGTCATTGGCATCGTGCTGTCAACCTTATACGGGAGAGCCTTTCAAAGCGTGTGCCTCAACCTGGAAGTAGGGCACGGCAGTCATCTGGTCACTTGGTCTCTTACTGAGACGCGACAGATCCTGTCGGAGAGCGGCTTGAGCAGTTCCTGGCTTTAGAAAAACACTTCAAGAGAAGCGTGGAGAACAGAGATCGTACAAAACGCCGTACAAGGCTGAGACAACTCTGCGTTGTCTACAGATGATCACTCTTCAGCTCATCGAGACAGGCCTAATCTGTTATCTCACAAAGCAGGAGAGCTGCAGTGCTAGATGGTCCGATAGGCCGACAGTTGACAAGGCTCAATCCTCGTCAAAGCTATGCGCACTTGCGCTATGATCCAGAGATAGACTCAATCCGGAATTCATCCTAGCGATAGCCATGTTGTTAAACGGTCGCTGAATAATTCCCAGGAAACTGCCAGTCAGCCTCATTTAGGTCTAGCTCACTTACCTATTTTTCTGGGCCTCTATAGCAAGTGGGGGAAAATCGGCCTTTTCAATCTGACAACAGCATTTGGGTCTTCCTGTTGCACGCGATGATGATGGTGGTGGTGGTAGGGGGCTGATACTTGATATTGAATGGATTTATGCTAATAGTACGCAGAAATGTTCAGCGAAGAAACTGAACGAGGTTCTGCCGCAGAAAGGTCTGTAAAAGCTTAGTGATCGTTTTGACGGAAGCTGTTGCCATCCGGTATGACACATCCTCCCTCGCAGTATCCATAAAAATAGCTGACAAAGCTAGGAAAAGGTTACAGCTCGAGACTAAAGTCCACGTTAAGTTAAGCACCCCTTCCACCCCTCCAACAAAAAAAAAAAACCTCTCTGGAAATGAAGATGATTTTGTTTAGAGCCGTGGTGTAGGGACTGTCAGAAGTAGTCGCTGTGGAGCCTTGAGGAAGCATTCGTCTGTTTTGCCGTCTGGCTTCCCCTAGGCGCGGGGGTTAAAGTTCACTACTCTACAACACTTTTGAAAAACAGAGCTTGTATCAGTAATTTGACCAAGGGACATCACGAGTGTCGTCAGGCAGTTCATCAAGTACTGTCATCAAGTACTGTCCAGTTACACAATGATGACATTCTTGTCATGAGCATAGGTCAGTCTTTATCAATTTTGACGCCGGTGAATTCGAGGGTTCAGTGAGAGCTCGAAACTGGAAGAAAAATACAAGAACAAAATCTAACACACACACACTCAAAGAAAGCGAAAGCAACACACACACACACACACACACGAACATGGCAAACAATAAACAACAAACAAAACAAACATCGCTAGTCAAAGTTCGCGAGCCCCGAGAGCTAACACTCGCATTTGGACAATAACTGTAAGGTCAGTAACTAAGAATGATATCTTAAGAGTTTCATCGTCTGGGTCATTTCATCACACAAGCGCAGCAACTAAAACAATTACACTTAGTCTCTACAATGAAAACTACTTATCATTGGATTTTACATGGACTGGTGATTCATCAGGTGCATTTCCGTTATTGTAAACAGATGCAGCAACGACTTAAACGTGTGGGTCAATTGTCTATAACTTTTTCATTAAGTACCGTGGTGAGGCTACTCTAATGTTACAGAGGTTCTCTGAGACCTTAAAACTAATTCTTAAGATTTTCAGGGTAATTTGCTTGAGAAGGCCTAATTTTTGTAGTGAGATGAAGATACATATCTATCTATATATAGACTGCATGACTGTTGTCCATTAATCTTTCCGTAAAACACTTCTCTTTATTCGGAAGCAATATTTTATCTGAAGTTACGAAGCATAGATAAGGTCAGTGTGTGTTTGATAAATGTAATGATTAGGTCATTTCAGGGGGAAAGTGAGAGATACCAAACAATTTCCAGAACTGTTAAATCTATCCAAATGCATGCGAGTTCATATAAAGGTTAATGCGAGAGAAATGCCTTTCTACTGCATCGTGCGTCACGCTGCTGGGGTGGGGCAGAAGGGGAAGATTATGGGGAGGAATGGGGGAGAAGGAAAAGTGCATCTGTTTCCATTGGCGAACTTGCTCTCTTTTAACTTGAGTAGAGCATAAATCGACAAATCATTGCTTCTCAGTTACGTGAAACGCACTACTGCCTCATTATAACTGTCTTGCTGTTCTGGGTTTGCCGTGACGTCAGCAAACGGTCGCTCCGTCTGGAGTCAGCTTTGGCACACAGGAACCTCGTGTCTATACTGTTTCTATGTGACTATATTTAGACTGCTGGTCTTAGTTATGTTTCTTCTACACCGTTTTAATGCTCTCGGAAACTATTTTCTGTTAAGCTTTCTTACTTGGAACAGTGTGTGTCTTCGTGAGAAGTTTAATATTTTAAGTATCTTTGCGTCGCGTACCACACAAAATCCTTCGAGTACATTTTTGGCATTTTGTTGTCGAAGGACTATAATTATACTTAAGTATTTATTCTTATCTGTTGTACAACTGCAGCGTGATATCATTTTAAGCGTAATTCTTGGAGAATAACTATTTTGATATTTTAAACGACTGCATTTTAAAGGAATAATAACTAGAGATCTTACACACTAAAATAGCCAAACAAACACAAAATAAATCGAAAACAATAATTTAAAAAAATTTCGTGAAGCTGAGCGCAGAGGTCTAAGGGATTTCAGATATCACAGTATTCGTTTCCTCTTGTTTACCGTATCCTAGTGCAAATAAGTTGCAATCGCTGGTCTTGTGACTTGCCAAAACAAAGAAAAAGCATTACTAACCCTTGACACAAGCCAGGGTTATGCTTCCAAACTGCGCACCGTGGTTTCCTGAACACAATTAAGCCGCTGGTACGCACACACGCACTGGAGCACGTGCATTCGCACGCTTACTTGCTGACTCGTTCACACATATATTTTGTCGGGTTAAGATACGTGGCGTGCATGACCCCTTCCTTCTCAAGCAAGTCGTCATAAGCCAGCAGAGGGCTGCACACCAGAGGAAGCAATAGCCCCTGAAACCCCGCTTGCCTCCTCTTGGCGCCCCTTGTAATGTTTTAATGACCAGATCGAAGGAAGTAACAATTGTTCTGGAATTCCTTTCTTTTGAGGGAAGTTGTCCATTACACAGCCCACTTCCATCCGGCCTCCTATTGTCGTTGTGCGCACGCGCACTTTAGTGTAGCGAGAGCACGTGCCACACTTGCGTACAAGGTCTATACATCTCGAAAATATGTGGCGGCACCTTTGACCTCATTACGCACGTGAAGAGGCAGAGGATCGAATACTTATTACTCCTTCTCTTTTAACAAGAATAGGGACAAGAAGAATGAATGAACAAGGAACGACTTAAAATGATTTCTTGTATATAAAGGAAAGAGACAATTCAGCATCTCATCGCGGATTATTTTAAATTATCTTAAAAAATGAAATTAATAATGAGGTCGAGATGTGGAATGCTAGAAACTAATTTGACGCTAAGGAACAGATCCCGGCTGGATCTGCTTGATGTCAATTAACCGCCATACTGGACCTTCTAAGGCGATATTTATTTCACTATTTGGGCCCATCTATTGTGTATCCGTATTTTCCTAAAACTATTAATATTGTTTGCTTGTTTTTGGTGTCTTGAACCTCTTTAGTCCAAAAATAAGGAGGTAAGTGACAATCAAGTCATGTTCCAGGCTGGGTAATATATCACTGGGAGTGGTAAGATGGTTGCTTGGCGGCTTCTTCAGACTCTTGTATATCTATCGAGTAGACTTCCATCAGTACTGCCAACGAAAATGCATAATACTCTCTAGCACTTTAATTTCTTTAAACACGCTACACTTCTCTGATGTATAAAATATATTTGAATTCCTTACACCTGTTCTACAATGCTGGAATACACCACAAGAATTCCTGTACTATAAAAAAAATTAGCTAACATTAGAAGAATGTCTCGTAGTTGGGAATAGTCCGCAAATCTATTAAAAATATTGTGTGGGACGAGTTTGTCGTGAAAATCGGTTAACCAGGAACAGAATACATAGAAACAGTGATCTCGTGGACAATTTATCAGCAAACGAATGTCAGAGCAAAGCGTTCGGCCTGCTGATAAAAAGCAGAAACAATTCCTTGTTGACAAAATGTCTCCGATTGACAGCAATTAATATTTTTCTGATGGCAGTCTCCAATAACAGTTGCAGTCTCAGAAACTGCAGCACCAAACAATGCATCGCTTCCGCCACATAATCGTTTCTGTGGCTAGCCTAGCAAATCGCATTCTTCAGTTCTTGCTGCCGACCTGGCTTAGGCGCAACGGCTAAATTACGGCGGAAATCGCGAGTGAATAGCACTCTCCTTTGTCAGCGCCGCTTAGCTTGGCTAACCGACCCAGTAAGGGGTCTCCATCATTGTATCTCTGGCTTTTATGCTCAGTTATCCTACTACCCGTGGATAGGTTTTGAGACTGTCTTTCCCTTACTGATTTATGAATAGCTTCGCTACACGTAAAATACAGGTGATGTGGGGGGAGTGGGGGTAAGAAATTAATACGCGGTATTTTTTTTTTCCTTTTGAGAAGCAGGTGAGAACCAGTGAGTGGTGAATCTCACTGAAT
Source organism: Pomacea maculata (assembly GCA_004794325.1). NCBI lineage: Eukaryota > Metazoa > Mollusca > Gastropoda > Architaenioglossa > Ampullariidae > Pomacea > Pomacea maculata. The sequence continues at coordinate 75,999 of SRHC01002267.1, forward strand.
ATTTCTATTTGCCGCAAAACAAGAATTATGCCCTTGTAATTATGCAGCAAAGCGAGCAGGATTGTTTTCACACAAAATATTTACAGTGTTCTGTTTTGATCTTACAACACATTTGCGGCATCCTGCAATGTTCATAAGACATTTTACAGTATCCTGTTTTGTTTGTCGACTTGCTTCTCCTGTTTCATGGGCCGTGCGTTGGTGACGATAACCATGGTATCGTGGGAACGTTAACATCTGTAGTGGTCTTGCGGGCTCCGAAGAAAGAGAAAATATTACTTTGTCCGAGCAGGTCGTAAATTAAGAGGATCCCTCGTCCTTCTGGCTTACCTAACGCGCCAATCTCGCGGGCTTTCTCGAGAACTTTATTGCTGCCAATGGAGATAAAGGAGGTGCATGAAGGACAGCGCCTTGTGACGAGACGCGAAGCACCTACTCACTAGCCCTATCGCAGCAGGCCAGAAGGACTTGTGGGCCTCCCGGTCAAAGTTAACAGTGGACGTCGCATAGAAGAGGTGATCGCTATCGCATGCTATTGCCGATTTCTGACGAGGATCGTAAAGTTGAGAGAGCCTACAGCTCCGTGATAACGTGGATATAGTAACGTTTACAATTGAATATGGCTCTTGAGGCGGTGATGGCAGCACGGGGTGAGAGCTGGGGCGAAGAATGGCACGTGTGTTTACTGACTTGACCCTGGCGTCCTCTTTGGATGACCCTTATACGGCGAGTGTCCTATGGTTTCTTTCGTCAGTAGGCAAAATTTCTGCTCCTGCCTGTATGTGTGTGTGTGCCTGTGCGAGTGCGTATGTAAGAGAGAGGTTCACTATTCTCAAAACAGAGGTACCTATTCCAGCTGAAACAGACTATACAAAATTCGGATCGAAGAAAAATCTTGGTTTAAAAAAATGCAAATTGCACTTGCTTGTTCTATTAGTTTGTCAAGAATGTCTGTCTTTTACATCGTGTAGAGAATCCGTCCTCACAGTTTGCCCTTCGATGTTCTTCAGTGATATACACTCCTACTCTGCATCTGGACAAACGTTAGCCTGGTTACAAGTTACTTGCGCGCGCATTTCACAAGGCGTGACCTCACAGCACATCACCTCGCCCGCCTTGTGATGCGCCAGTGGAGATGCTGGCTGTAGTACTGTCACAGTGACCAACATCACAACATTCTACACATCCCCCCTCCTCCCTCTGAAGATTAAAATACTACTCAGGCATGACGCATCTCGTCGAACGACGCGACCCGGATGTGAGGTCTCGACACACAAACTGTAATTAAGTGATCAACACGTCACCTCCGCTGACTGACATTTTCCGGTGTGATGACGAATTAAAATTAGTAGGGGCGTTAAGTCATATCCTACTTCTCCGAAAGTTGACGAAGGTCTCCATCTTGCAGGGGGGCAGTGGTGGAAAGGTCGGACGGTGGGTAGGATTTTAAACAAGGAAAGCAAGATAACCGGGCTCAAGCATTCAGCAGTGCGTAACTAGGCATAATAATCCTCCTCTGCATCGAAAGATGAGAATTCTGAAAGTGCTTACGTGTGGTAGGATAGTTTCACGGGCACAGTGTAGGAAGACCACCCCCCACAATGACTATACAGCGAGATTGCGCCTACACTATATTATTTGGGTTTGTGCCAAGATAATTATCCCTTCCCAATCCTTATTAAAACATTTATTCTCAATCCACTTTATATCATTATGGAAAGGGACACCGCGAATAATAAAGAAACACTTCCGATCCAAGGTTAAATGTTGGGACTTGGCAGTAATTGTTATAGATTCAATGTTGACGAGCGACACTCGATTTTGTTTTGTTGACGAAGAAGTGTGATGTCCAATTACCAATAATAGGAAAATCAAGTCATGGTACATTAGTTTTCGTCACGTTTCCAGGAAAGAGGCTTGCGCTTCAGGTAGAACTGTTTTTCGGACCTTTCGGAAATGGTTTGGACCTCTCTCTCTAGCCGTAAATCAGTGCAATAGCACCATCAAAGCCACACAAATGCCAAGACGGTTTAGCAGAAAGATCAGCGCCGACACTGATGAATCATGTCTCTTTCTTTGTCCCATCGTTTTTTGTTTTTTTTTAAGTGCTGGTTGCAGATGCCAAAAAGGGAGAAAACTAGTGCGAAAAAGGACTTCCTGTGGTTCTTTATAGTTCAGAAATATCTTTAGTTTGCGAAAGAATAGATTGGAGGTTATAGATACTTGCTGAATAAAAGGTTATACAAGCAATCTCCTATATTTTTTATTTGTGTTGCAATTTCTTAGCCAGCTAATAACCGTTCCTTTGCGAAGGGTTGAGGGCGAGGTCACAGTGGCTGCAAGACAGTCGCAGACCCACCCAAAGGCTTGAGAAATTAATATGCCGAACAGGTCGGACGTTAGTTGGAAGTGTTTCCTCTGTAATCAGTATCGAAGTCTATTATCGAGGCAGACACGCTCACCACGCTCCTTTATCTTCCCTGAAATCGTGCGATCGCTGCTCGAGACTTTATCTCTCGTTTTCAGTCGCCGGCACTTGGTGTCGGTTTCTGGAAGAACTCCAAGACTCTTCACCCACAGCATTTTCACTGGACTTTCGACGTGTCTCCGCGCGCGCGAGCGCACGCACGCACACATTTTCTCTCTCTCGTGGTAGAGCGTCATTTTTTAGCCTTTGGCTCAGTAATTCTACACCGCAGAGTGTTCTCTTGCCCTTTCGCTCGAGCAGGCAAGGTCACCTCAGCTAGGCGCGTAGACCTTTAAGGAGCTCAGTGAAAGAAACAATTGTTAATGACTTATCATCTTAGACCAGACTGGCCTATTGCTACGACTTCCCTTTAGCTTTGGCGACCTCTGCTATGCCAAACATAGCTGTAGCCGGCGGTTCTTCACTTGTATTGCGGCCTGGCGAGGTCCACCTCACGGCAGGCGACGCAGTGTAGGATTTCACCAATTAGTTCCTCCCTGCGCGTGGTACTTGGTGCCCAGCGGTGCTGGCGGCAGAGGTACAGGGCCATTGCGTAGCCTATTGTAAGCTTGTCTATCGCAGGATACCACACCAAGTCACTTCCTTATGGCTTCCTCCACGCCGAAGACGCTTGTCAACACGCTCGAACCACGCTCTCTGCGGCGAAGAGAAGCCAAGAATGTCTTTTTTTGGGGGCTTGCCTGCCTTGGCCTTCCTCTTTATCTTACTTACTCGTCGTACTGCATGTGGTTGATTAAAAAAAAAAAAAATAGCGCATTCTCCAAATGGCTAGTTTGTAAGCAACATATATTGAATATTTTTTGAGCTCTCCTGCTCCACAATAGTTAAGGGGTTCTACAACATTCTTCTTCCGAATGTACCAATAAAGATGTTGACAGCGAAGCACCTCGTATACTATATTTAACATTTTTTCTCTCTCTTTCTATGCCATCTTAAAGGTGTGGTGGAGTGAATTTTTTTCTGATGACAGGCTAAAGCTCAGGGCGATACTATTTTCAAAAAATATGTAAAAACACACCCTTCCGCTATCAAGAGACAACCTTACATCCCTACATCCCAGAAATAATGTGTGTGCGTGTGCGCACAGACTTGGGGAATAGTATCCTGCTCTGAGCTTCACGCAGCCACTACAACTGAAAAGCACTTTAGCAGTCCTTTAAACAGTAAGCAACTCGCACGCACGTTTGTTTGCCTGCCTGACTGTCCGTGTGGGCCCGAGTGTAAAAAGCCAGTCTTGACAACCGACAGTGTTTTCGACAAGCAGTTTACGACCGGAATCTTGTTCGATTGGCCCAAAACGCCAGTTCGCAAGCGGCCGTTCACGTGCGCGTTCCGACTGCCAGGTTGGTCTGAGGACCCTTGGGTGTTCCGGAAGTGTCGTTCTTAATGAGGTACGCCGTTACAAGAGGCAGGGAACCCGGCTCGCTTATGTGGCCCAGGCGATCTCCAAAAGCGAAGTGGACGAATTCGAAGTACGTCACGACTTCTTTTATAGGATCGTTGTCACTGATTGGCCAGCGGAGTCAACAAGGTTCAAATGGTTGAGTGGCTACTTTTATTTCATACTGCTAGAAAGCAAACAGACAGACAGACAAAGAAACAAACACGTATTACAGCTTCGTACGTGCAGATATCTCCTAGGATCTGCCGAGTATGGATCGCGAAAAATACTTCTGTCATCTTCCTGACTGGTTGCCTGACTGACTTGATCGACCGAGTAGATAGAAATTGAACTTTGAATGTGAGTCTGTTCTATGCAAAGCATGATTGAATAAATAAGCAAAGTTGTTGTGAACAGCTTCCAAAAACGTCTTGCTTTGTCAGTATTTCGACTGTCACTTGACTGTAATGTTGGAAGCTTTTCCCGAATGTGATCAATATAAGTGCTTGAGTTTCTCAGTAAAGGTGGTCACAGAAGCTGTCAGGTAAGCAACAGGCAGAATTCACCGAGTGAAGAGCTGAAATGCATGGATAGTCAATGGTTTCAGGCTGTTCAAATGATACTAAATCGTCCCTCCCTCTTGATACACACGGTCAGTCGCATTATCCCACTTGTCCTCACCTCCCTATTCTAAAAAAGAAACGAAAGGTGGGAGACTAACGAGTCAGCAGTCACCGGCACACGACGAGCGTTGTGGCGAGGCCCGTGTAATATCTCACCATCTCAAGAGCAAATAAGGGGCGCGTGCTGGCTCAAGAGGGCAGGCGAGCCCACAAGAACCGCCTGCCTCGAGGTGTGGTCATTTCTCACATGGACACTGACAGCAGCTCTTTTTTTGCAGATTTTCACCATTTCATGTACACAGTTTCGCTGCTGTACTTTCGCAAGAGATTGCTTTAAAGTTGTAATTGATACTTAAAAATACACACAGAAAATTGAGGACAGACTCTGAGATTAACTCAAAACATAACAGAGAATGATACAAATATTCGCTCCTAGTGACATTTATAATTTTTATAAAATTTATAAAAGCACACAAACACAAAATAAATACGTTTTAAAAATCCAGGAAGCTACAGATTTTGTCTTTGCTGGGCACATTAATTTTAAACCTTTGCAAAATGCACAGAATTGTAAAGATGACAAACGTGCAAAGCTACAAACTTAATTAAAAAAGGAATAAATTCCAAAATGAGAATTCCGTACTATTGATTTATGTATGATTAAATTAAATTGTTTACCTAAAGAAAATTTTATAGCATCTAAAAGTGTATTTCTCGCGAAAACGACATCGTTATGTAAGATAAAATAAAATATATGCGAACCGAAAAATGTTTCAGTTTACCGATAATCTTATCTGACGTACAGAATTTTCTTACAGAATATTTGAGTTTAAAAGCAAGTAATCGAGTAATGCTCATAAGATCTAGGGCTTACAACAATGAGCATGCACCACACAGACACACGTACGTAAACAGACGGTCCTTGACTTCAGGTGGTTCGACTTAAACGATTTTGCGACTTAACGGTGGAAAAAGATTCACATTCAACAGAAACCGTACTTCGATGTCTGAATTTGCAGTATAATTTTCAATAAATCACATGAGATGTTCAGCACATCATCATAAAATAGACCTCAAATATCGGAATGTAAGCATACCGAAATTCGAGGAACATCTGTATACAGTGACCGCTCGCTCACACGCACGCACAGGAAAGGGGGAGGGTGGGCGGGTAGCGGAGGCGAGGAGAGACTGGAGAACGGTGAGACAGGCAGGAAGAGAAATGAATGGTCTGCCATCAACATTTCGATAGGCTGAGCTCGAAGGTTTCCGCTGCGGGCGCGGAAGATCCGAAAATAGTTTCTTAGCCGGCCACCATTTCCTATCTGTGTTTGCCGAAGCCAAATCTATTTCCCGATGAGCTCTCTTCTTTTTCCATCTATCACGCGCGACTGGAAGATTCCAAAAGTATCAGCATTTAATTTGACAATCGTGGACATCCCTCTTCGCCAGCTTGCGGCTAGTTTGACGACACAGCAATCTGTTGGCGGCGGAAAGAGAAGGTAGCCAACAACGTGGGTACTCGGTACACCGAAGCCTCACCTCCACGGTGTTTGACAGCAGAGTGCAACCCGGGGGAGCAAGAGGAGCGTGGCTGTTAAAACGAAGGAATTTGTCAGCGAGAGGATTAGTTTTTAGGAAGGAAAGAACCGCCTCCATTTTCGTTTGCTGTGGTAACCTGGCTGCTTGCATCGGTGCGGTCGAATAAATTATGACAATTATGACATAATCTTTAATGGTGTTCGGCTCTTCCTGCACCACACCAGATAAAACCCGAGAGATCAGACACCTTGCCATTTCGTCAGTTGCATCGGGCATACTTCTAAAAGCTAGACAGGTTTTTCTGTTGTCTGAGTCTGTGTTCAAAGACAATATCCATTTGTAAACAATTCTGCTTGGAGTTCCCTTAATGTTCTCAACACCTATAACCATAGCCTATTTTTGCAGAACTTAATGGGAAGACAATTTTCGTTTGCATATCGTCTATTTAAAGATTTTTAATAGCTCATGTTTCAGAAATTCATAGAAGTAATTTAACCTTTGAGCTGCTAGAATAACGTGGAAGAATGTTTTCGTTTTTAAATTTTAGCTGATGGTAGCTTTCCGTATTGCACTTTTTAAAAACTTCAACAGGTCAACATTAACTTTTTTTTTTTGCAGTTGGACACAAGCCGTTTATATGGCCACCATTTCTTCAGCGACCACTTCAGAAGAGGAAAGGGGGTCAGGTTCGATTCTCTAACGATCAGACCATGGAACTGGAGAAAAAATTTGACGCACAAAAGTACCTGTCACCACCAGAACGCAAGAAACTGGCCAAGCTGCTGCAGCTTACAGAGCGTCAGGTAAAGCTTCTCCTCAATAAACATGTCAAGCAGGCCAATTATCTGCAGTATTAATTTTCAAAGCACAGTCAATTCAGAATAGTTTACAATTTTACAGTTACAAGTTGTTAAACATCTCGTTAAATAATAAAGTGATTTGAATCTCAGGGCATAAGCACATTTTGTTTGAACATGTGCCTAGTAAAAATAAAATTTAAAAATGAAATATTTGTAAGGGTTGTTATCTGCAACGAAAACGGGTGAAAAAGGATCATCAAAGTAGAACATTATAATATAATAACAACTTTTCTGTATTAATTTCCTGATTGAAAAAAATCCAAAACTAAAATATGACGAATTAAATAATTTACATTGCTACTTAATGCTTTCAGGTAAAGACGTGGTTTCAGAACAGAAGGGCAAAATGGAGGCGATTAAAACAGGTAATTTCCTGCCAACAAAATTCTTCAAAACTTTAGGTTAAACACAAACCGTTCTACTGAGCAGCGTATTAATTAGTGTGTAAATTTTAGATAACATTTGGGCGATAGTAAAAGAGAAATGAATGAACGGATGGTTAATCGAATCAATGAGCAGACAATTAATGGCTAGCTCGCTAGCTCTGTGTTCATTATTCATCCTTCAACTCATTCCTTTGAAATTCGGAGGTTAAGGTATCTTTATAAATGGGGAAGCGGGGTAACTCCACGGCAACTCTTGTGTGCTTACATCAGTCCTCTATGAACTGTACGTTTGCAGGAATCCCCGCCAGGAGAAGGATCGGAAAAAGAAGATGGCGATGGCAAAGATAAGTCTATGATGTCATTAGATTCCCCACCGGAAATGGAGAGCGACCAGGAGGACCTGCGTCACACCCCCAGCCCAGTTGATGACGTCATTGCAGACACGGATGACGAAATAGACATTGAAAGCGAGACGGGAAGGACTTGAGCAACTGGACTCGAATACTGCAGACAGATTTTTCCGTGTGCACGAAATTTTGCATATTTGTTTTTGGAGTCAGTTTTTCTTCTGTTAACTCACATTTCATCAGTGAAGAACAGCGCCGTGTGTTGAGACTCTTTCATGGTGTTCACCAGAATGTCGGAAAAAAGATTGCTACATCTCGTGAAAACAATGGGGTCATCTAACGGCAACGACGATTAAAAACTGCTTCTTGGACTAAAAGTGTCGACCCATAAAACGACGCTCCATCAAATTTCGTTCACATTAAATGTTAAAGAGTTGGTATGGGTGTGGGTTTATCGGGGAAAAACATTACTTTATTATAAAAGTGACTTGATCATAATCTAAATGGAGTTGACATCAAACTGAATCAGATGAAGGAATCTATGTTGTTCACTCAGAACTCGGCACCGGTGTTAAACATGTGGAGGAAAAAAAAATAACCACAACCTCAGACAGTCCTCAAGGGCTGCTTCAAATGGACTGATGTGAACAAGGAGATAGGAGAGACGACAAGAGCTCTTGCAGCTATGAACTATGGTTTGTTTTGGTTCTTTTGAGTACGACTGCAGCTCGGGCTTGAGTGCTGCCGCAACACGAAAAATCAGTTATGTGGCGTTCGCCACGCGCCGCAAAGTGTCTCGTTCCCGGTAGTCCCTTCCAGTAGAGACCCCTCCATACTAGCACCACGTAAACGGTGTCCCTTCTCATGCTGGACAGATGTGGAAGTGATGCAGTACTTGGACGATGCATTGCTGTCAAAGACCGTCACAGTTTCTCTCACTGCGCTGTGATGCTGTATCATTGCAGATGACCGAACACGTTGTGGCAAGGCTCGCAATTTTAACTTTGTAATCTCGAGAAGATTTGAGCTATTGACTGCTCGGGTTGACGAGTGACTAGCCACCACAAAACCCACAAATGTGGCATTTCTCCACTAAAAAGTTTTACGGTCCTAATCGACGTCATTTCCAAGTTGGAGAAAGATTTATTTTCTGCAAAATTTTCTGGGAAATTTGCTCTAGCCCTCACAACGGGTCAAATCCTCAATTGCCATGCTGTCCGCTCTGAAGTAGTACGAAAATAGTGAACAAGGACAAGGAGAAAGAGTTGCAGTGGCCAAGACACGTCTGCAAAAAGACGGCCTTCTGGCTGAAAAACAAAAACAAAATCCTCCAGGGTCACTGTACATTTCGCTTGCATCTCGTGCTAGCGTTTGCCATATTCAAGTCCAGGGAATGATTCCGTCCAAAAATGGACATGGTCAAAGAGCAGCCGAATATAATATGTGCATGAGAAGCTAAGTTCGCTTGACATGCTGCCAAGAACTGACAACAACAGAGCGCCATCTATTGCTGAAAATCAGTCACAGGACGGATGCGATTTTTGTGCAGATCCTTCTTGTATCGTGTGGAGGCTTTGTTTGCCTTGGGCAGCATTTAATTGCAGCTTTGGACACTCAGACTTTATGTATATGTAGTTTACTGTTTGACAATGTTTATTTGCACTTTCCTCTCCAACACATTTAGTTGCAAATTTTTTATCAGGCAATGTTTATCTGTAATTCTTTCACCGAACCTCTTTCCTCCTATTTTTCCTCTTAAGTAAAAAGAAAGAACAATTTGAAATGGACGTGGGACAGTTTGGACTCAATCTTGGACCATTTTTTTTAAAGAAGGAAATATATTGAAGCTTTTTTAATGACGTAATACCAAGTACGAGAAGTGAAAACTAGAAACATATTGTATGTGTTCAGCTACTGACAACTACAAACACTGGGGGAAAAAAATGAGCAAAGTGTTTCAGGAGATGCGCGCCTCCGACACGAGAAATTACAGTACAGCCATTGATAACTTTTTCCCCATGTTGTTAGGCTCCTTTTTATTTGCTTGTACTAAGAGGAACTCAGACAACTCATGAAAACATTTTATCCGCACAGTAGCTGGTGGTGGTTTTATGTAGAAAGCACACATTTCTTTAATGTATCGTTCTCTCAAAAATTCTTGTTCTCCTAAACTGTAAGGCAGACTTTTTTCACCCAAGACACTAGTACAAATACTAACTCAAAATGAGCATATCATTCATAAAAGCGGAGCCCCTTAACATATCAACAAATAACAAGAAACACAAGAACACATCATGAAAGTGTAGGAGAAAGAGTTTGCAGTCAAGACGAGGAGAAAAACTTTAGCTTAAACAGTTGGCTTAAGTTCTGCTTTGCCTGAAAGGCTTCACTAACAATTATTGCAATGCCAAAATTGTATCACCCCAGCGCTAGAAGTCACAGTTAGCTAGATAATATCAAAGACTGTTCAACAGCAAATGAACAGTATCGCAGAATGATCCCAGAAGTGTGCATAATTTTACCGGTTGATGACAAGTCACTTGCGTAAAATAAATAAAAACAGCTATATTAGCCCCTGGTCATATTAAGCACTACTAAAAGAAGTATAAAAAAAAATCACTGGAGCATCCTGACAAGGGAGGTCAGAGCTGAAGCCAGCGTAAGGAAAAATATTCAAAAAATTAACCGAAGGCCGTAAAAATAGAACAGCTTATTGCTATACACATACATTTAACACCACTAGACATCCCAAAACAGTATTGCAACCACCATCCCCCAGCCGCACCCACGCACAAGGATGCATGCAATCACTCAGCCGGTACTTGAAATTGAGTGAGAGAAAGCAAGACGAACAATGGGTGTTCCTGCAGACGCCCTTCACACGTTCCGTCAACAGTTACCCACGCTTAGCGGTCTCCTGACGTGCACGTTTAGCACAACACATCATCATTTTTGCACCCCGGGTGTGTGTACAGAAAACGCACTAACAGGTAATTGTCCATACAACCATCTCCACGTGCGCCTCCGCGCTCTCATTTGCTGTGCCACGTGATCAACGACAGGTAGCGCCGCCTTGCAGCAAGCGTCCTTTACTTTGGCGAAATAATTAAATCTTGTAATCCTCCTTTAAAATTTAAGCAGTTCCTTACAGAATTTAAACAGGAAACGTTAGAATTATGCCGAGTTTTGTTGAAAGTAAACATAATTAAGAACCGACATTTAATTGGAAATCAACAAATCAGTTCATGCCGAAAGGGCCTGACTGAGACACTTCTGACAGTTGGTCAACGATTAATTGATCGGTCTTGGTCGTGAGCAAGGATCGGACTTGGGAAATACAAAGATGTCAATGCTGGATGTTTGCTTTGGGCCAACCCGCTTTCCGCTGCATGCCAGCTCTCTGTATTTTGAAATGTATTTTTTGGTAGAGCGATGGATTTGACTGGCACATGTTATAAGTGCGGTGCAATGCCATTATCTTTATCTTACCACGACTAATTATCTCACACCGTGAATTCATTAAGCGAAAACCTCGAATTGTGTGTAAAGTGTATGGAAAGAGTAGTTCTCCTGTTTACCTCCCTCCCTTCCGGTAAAAATCTAAAAAATACACCAATAGTATCAGATGACTATGTAGATCTCTATCTTATGTTTCCTTTAGATGGGAAATGCAGACAAAGTGGAACAACTAGTATGCATTTGCTAACGAGCAATATTTATCATTGTACACGTTCTGAAAATAACTGCTGCAAAGAATAATTTGTATATGATTGGGCAAGTTACTTTGCTATGAATAAAATCACATTCTATGTACGACAGACTTTCATTTATAAAAGCTACAGTGTGTATGCGTGATTCTCTCTCACTCTCATTGTGTGAGTGTGTGCCCGCTCGAGCAAGAAATAGAGGTGATGCAATGTATTACTCATCATTGCCAGGTAGCACGCTGCCAGCCTCTACTGTGTGGACGAAATGAATGGAAAGTGATGGAACCTCTGGTAGATTTATGTTGCGTGAATATGTCCGTCTCCAAAATTATTTAATGGGCGTGCGACACCGACAAGTTAAAACTGTATCTGTATCTGTTCTCGTCAATGCGTACTAACATTTCTTTCTTTCTTTGTTTTATTGTTTTGATTTGTTTGCTTTATAAAAGTCTGCTTGCTCAAGACCTCTTTATGCACCACTGTAAATAAAACTACTACAGTGACATTTTGCAAAGGATCTTCCCAGCCTTACTCCCTCCTGTCTCAAGCACATAGCAATAAATGTGTGTGTCCACGTTTAGCCGATACTCAACCAAAACCAGCTTCATGGCATCAAGTCATTGATCACTCTGGGATTATATTCTGCGACTAAAGATAAAACAATTAAGCATACAATCTACTGTATTATCACATATCATACTTACGAACCCTCTTCCTATTCAATTAATCCACTGAATTATCATATATCGAACTATGAACCCTCTTCCTATTCAAGGTGATACTGTAGCTTAAACAGGACACATTAGGGGCCTAGATGATTGCATCCAACTAGTGAAGGCACTGGATTAGGCTTAACCGCCAAATGAGACGGATAGTGCAGTTTGTATTAAGGCCAATGAGAGCTAGATATGATCAATAGCTCCTAAAGCCGAATGGAGATACTCATTATGCAGTCGCCAACAATCAGCAGAAGATAAGGGCAGTAGGCAGAGCTGCTGGCGATGGTACGGATGTGTGCTGAAGCTTAAGAGAGGATGATGCTGATGGTCTGGATTTAAGTTATTTACAAAGATTAAATGGCTTTCGTATGGGATGAGTGTTAAAAGTTAATGATGGACTCATTTCACGAAATGCATAGTAATGACAATAATAGATATGACAGCGGACACATTTGAATTGTTCAAATTGATAATTCAAAGCTTAGAAGACTTTTGCGCCGAATAAAAGGATTTTAGGTAAAGCTAATATACGGCGTGCGCTTATACTGACAGGTCGGAAAACTGCGGGGATGGGATGGAAACAGAAGGGAGCGATATGCAAAGCTGCAAACAAGAAGATTTTAGTATAAACACTATCTACAGAACCTTTAGTGACTTCTAACTAAAGTGCATGTGTATCATTGGACACTGTCTTTGTACAGGAACTCAGTCTTTTTCGCTGTTCCTGTCCGCATTTTCAGGAAAAGAAATTTTTACGATGCAAGTTTTCTGAAACGCGGATTTCCGTCTCAAGGATGAAACACAGACATCTATGCACCTCATTAATATTCATAACAAGAAGGTAATCAAAGAGACTGCATCGAGCGTATCGTTGAAAATTTTGATTAGTGAGCAGTTCAAGTAAAATTGGACAGCTCTTCCTCACCGCACAACTGTCGTCGCCTTCATCATCACTGTAATCGTCCTGATTATCATAATGGTGATAAACTTATGGCAAAGAACTACCGTCAGACTCACAACAGAACGCTGCTACATACAGTTCTACTTAATGATTCGAAAAATAGTTTGACTAATTGCCCAACATAAATAAAAACTGTTTAATTTCATTTCTTGTCTGTCACGAGCAGAAAGAGACCATTCTACTTTTCTTCTGGAACTTGTACAAAAGGTTTGATATTATAAAAAGATAATTGGCCTATTCCATTTTTTAAAATGTAAAATATTAATTCAAAGTGACATCTCACTTTCATATAAGACAGACAACGGAATGGTCTTTTAAAGGAGAGTGATGTCCCTTCATCTTGCCGGCTGGAGGGGACGAGCTCTCCCGTTCTTTTCCTTTTGTTTCTTGTAGTGCCTTTTGGTTTTCGTCGGCTTCGTGTCTGTTGACTACTGTTCATCTGTGCTTTTCGCTGCATTTCCCCTTCCACGGTTCTGGACTGTTTCCTGAGCCTGTGTCCCATTTTTGTCTTTTTCATCATTTAACGGTCTCAAACGCCATATCTACGCCATATTGACTCATGGATTTTCGTTGCTATAGAAATTCCCTTAATTAATAAACCCTTTTCGAAGAAACCTTTTTGTCATAGATCTCAGTTTGAAAACAATACAAATCGGTCGTACTTCGCATACGCACGTTGTTTGCTTGAAATCCGGAAAGATAAATGCGCTGAAAAATCATTGCTTATGATTTTCTGAATCATTGAAGCCGGATATTGTGCAGCGCGAAATAATGATAATAAATAAAGCAGAAACAATACACATTTCTTAACAAAGTCATATACAACAAAACTTGTTAAACTTGTTTCTTCAGTTTCGACGCCACCATATTTCTCCTACCACCTAAAGCGGTCATTCGATAGTAACTAAAGGTTCACTTCCGACTGAATCGTATGGTGTAATATAACAGCGGACCTTACAAGGAAATAATTACGAAACATTAAGTTACAAAATATGAACGATTGAAAAGTAGAAGCAAGAAAGATTACCTCTAAAGATTTCTAAAAAGAACGGAAACCAGTAAATCCTGAATACAGCGTAAAGCATGCAGATATTTCTCTTTTATATACTCCCTTTCTTCACACATTTTGTATTTTCAGTTCTATGGGACCCGAAGTCTCGGCACTATAAGCAGGTAATCAGAGCGTTATATTTTTCTTGACCAAGTCATGCAGCAGCAGATATGTAACAGCGAAAACCATAATTGTTTTCTACATTTGTAGAGTAAACTTTGTTGATTTCTTGGATTTTAAATATCGATTTGTTACTAGAGCTGAACACGATCCAAAAAAAGGAAACAACTATTTCCTGTTCCTTCCCTAGCTCCTCGTGATTGCTGACATTATATTTACATGGTATTTGTTGTCGTCTGTGCTATACTTGAACGCCATAATTTAAAGCGATCTCAAATAAATGTTTTTATCTTCCTGTGGTCCAAAATTTATATATACCAGCAGATGTAAGCAAGGAATCGAGAGGAACAAGGGAGGAAACTCGTTGACAGGAGGACTTTGCAGGACTGTCATAAGATTATGGTCTAAGGGAAGTAACTGCATACTCTTTTACTTCTCTGAAGGTGGGGTAGTGTACCTTTACTTAAGTAGAGTGTGTGTGTGAATCTTTTTGCGAACACTGCATGCTTGATCCCCATATTTCGATTTATCGATCCATACAAAGGGGTAGGACTCCAGCACTCTCGATGAACACATACAAGACTTTGAACCAAAAAATCAAACCTCTTAAAAATCTATCCCCCCCCCCCCCACTATTTTTTATGAAAAAGGAAAAAGAAACAGAGGAGTGAAATGAAAATGAAAAAGAAATAAAAAGGTAAAAACGAAAACTAACAAAGCAACAACAACAAAGAACAGAACAAGAGAGCAAAAAAAAAAAAAAAAAAAGAAGAAGAAGAAGAAAGGAAAGTGGAAACTAACGTTGCCTTACCCCACCTTGTCACATATCTTGATTAGCTTAATCTTTTTGGCTCTCTGTTTCGTTTAAAAAGTGCAGGGTTGTCTTCAGCCACGTCTGCTGATGAGGACATTTCTGGTACTTTTGCAAGCATCTTTTCTTTGACCATTTCCGGGTGTAGAACAGTGTAATAGCGCAGGAAAGACTGCAACGCTTGGTAACCGCGCTGAAAACATTTACCGAAAAGCGCACCTAGAAAATATATTCATTGGCACGAAGCTTTCAGAGGGGATGGAAGATGATGTGTGTGTTGGGGAAGGGACGGCTCAGATATAAACATTTTTCATCCTCAGCAAGCAATTTTACGCTGAACATATTTTTAGGGTGTTATTGACTCTAAACTTTCACGATCAAAACCGGTGTATCCGTATTCGTGATATGATAATAATAATATTTGTGTATGAGACCCCTCACCTTTGTCAGGAACTTCTTATGATTTGCCCACATGTCTGTCCTCGCTAGTCACGTGGCCTGTATTGATACCCACAGTCCGCTCCAGATCATGTGGCTAGCCAACGAAACGTGTGAAGCAGCAATCTTATACCAATCTTACATTACAATGGTATAAATGCATATGTGACTCTCTCCCTCTCTCTCTCCGAGTGGCTGGGTGGTACTACAGCCAGCTTCTTGCAAACCGGAGGCGACGCTAAACTGTCGGCTTTTAGAAGCATGGAATACCCTACATCATCCATATTAATGCAGAAACGACAGACGAACTGTCTTCGTCATATTGTTTTTTTTTTAGCCTCTACGAAAGCAAAGAAACATGGTATTATGGTAGTCGGATTACTTACGGAATTTCTGGAAACTATATCTCTTCTTCAACGGTCAAGCTATCGTGAGTAGATCCAGTATTTTTGCCTACATGCATCCATGGGTACATCTCTCGATCCACTTTTTATACCCTCATCAGGAGTACAATCGTTTGTTCTCATATTAGAGATCCTTTAGTTGTACCTTTACATATACCACCAATAGCTACGAGACTCTTTCATCTGACCTCTGTCTAAAGCTCCACCATCTACGTGAGCAAATCTGATGTCTGACCTCTATGTGTAGTTGCATGGTGTTGGACTTGAGAGTTCTCAGAAACGTCAACCAGAAACTGTTGTAGCTGTGTATTGCCTTCCGCTGGTTCCCGTAGAAAAATGTTTTCTGTATCCACACAGCGCTCTCTTCAATGAAGCGTAATAGTTTCCACAACGAACCTGAAGAGAGAATAAAATTTAACCTTTTACTTTAAAAAAATGAATTAAACAAATTTGATGATAGCATTTTTTTTTTGAGATATTTGATATTTCAGATAACACAGTCTTAGACAATTGTATAACGTCATATAGGATGCACGCACTTTCATTCTTCTACCATGAAGTTTTCTTGGCTCAATACTTACCCATTTCAACAGCCGCGTTTGCCTCGTAAACCAAACCAACCGCATGAGGTGATATAAAACTGAAGACGTGCACAGAGTGCTTGTATCTAATTATCGTAACACAAATTATTGCCAAGCACACAGATGCGTCATTTCTGTTTGAAACGTCATCATGAAGTCGTCAAATTTCTGCTGAGCTCAAAGATGCTCTATCATGACGAGCAAACCTCGTGTTTATTAAACATGACGTACCCATGCTTACAAGGTGTGTGTGTGTGTGTGAAATATAAAAAAATAATGAAAATGTACAAAATAATAAATATGCTTAAATTCAATGTATTTTATGCATGCTTGAGGAATATTTTACCTGTGTTCACGAACTTTAATCCAGCTCTTTGGGCATAAAAGTCGTTTTTTCCAGAATTGACCAAACATAGCATTATTCATACTGACACCTGTAGAAAGAATAATAATTATGCTAGTCAAAACTGAACTTCACGAAATATAAAAGGGGTTACTGGGTTGTGACCGTGTTTTCATTTTCTAATCTGACATATTCTCTTCGTTTGCACTAATGACTAATAGAAATCCTCATTTTCATAAATGACTCTCTTCGGGTCTCATGTATGTCAACATAATTATTATTAATAAGAAGAAAGAAATTTATATAGCGTATTTCCATACATAACAGGAGGGTTAACGTGCTTTACAAAAGAAAGACAAATACACAAGGAAAGACAGATACAACATGTACATAACAGACACACACACATTTGCACGCACGCGCGCGCTCACTGACAAAGGCCAAAACATATTAACAAGCAAGCGAACAGAAATATCAACAGCCAAAATAACTGTACAGGTAGCATGTCGGTTCAGATTGGAATGGCAGGCAGTGCAAAAAGACGAGTCTAAGGTGGCGCAAGAAACCTGCAGAAAATGTGGAGAAGTCCTATGCGTATGGTCTCAATACTCCTAGTGGCAATATGCTTGTTCCAAAGGGCAAGAGAGATGTAAGACTACAGAGCACGGTACTGTCAGTCTCCGCCCACACAAAGACGAATTGCACAGCAGGTGCTTCAGCAGTCGAAAAAATACTTGCAGCAGTTGTAGAAATGAGATTTGAGAGCTATACTGCTGAAACTTATCCCCCCCCCCAAAAAAAACAAAACAACAACAACAAAAAACAACAACAAAAAAACCAACCACACAAACAAACAAACAAAACAACAAAACAAAGCAAAACAAAAAACAGCTGTATGATGATGCACACGAGGCAGGCCATTTTTTTGATACCCTGATGTTGTTATGAGGCGCTTTTGATGTTTTTGGTTCGTTTTCCGACAGTTACCGAGCTTTACATTAATATTGTGCTTAACAGATCAATCTCCGAGTAAAATAAAATGCGACATTGAGCTCACCACACGTGGTTCTTAGTGCATATACTGACTGAAAAGCGTGTAGTATTAGGAAGAAAGATAAGAATGTGGAGGTCTTTGAACTCTGTGACAGAAAACACAACACATAAATACAAGCACAGAATAAGACTTTAACGCATGGAATAAGATAGGACACGTAGGAGGAGTTAGAAGTTGCATTGGTAATCGACGTGAATATTGTATTATCACCAACAACAAACTTATGAGACTTATATTTAGTCATCGCTCTTTTTCCAAACACTTTACAGTTCACAATAATTGCACGAAAAAAGGCGCAAAGAGCAACAGTATCAACACTCCCTAAATTTATCAACAGTTAATTTGAAAGCTGATTTCAATCTGTCAATAGTCTTTGTCTTCCTATAGTTGTCACTAGAAGAGGCGATGGTAAAATTTTGCATATTCCTGGTAAATGTTAAAAGAAAATCAGCTGCATTTTGGAAGTTTCCGTTAAATCTACAGTGATCTTCTTTTGCTGCCGAAACTCAGCGAATCTTCGCATTGTTTATCGCCCTTTATCTTTCTAATTCGTGGATCTAGTTCAGCGAGCTTGCCTTTTAGCTAAGATCACAGATAATATAAAGAATTTCCTCTAACGTTTGTAAATTCACTTTCTGGCATATGTAAATTAATTACTTATTCACTGATGGAGGCTAAAGAATGTAAGACATGAATATAAACCATTTTTTTTCATGCTTACCTTCTTTGCGTCTTTTCTGCGTCGATCGTCTGCTTTTGTGGGTTTGTTTTGGTTCATATCCCTCCGCAAACAAGATAGTCCGATTGTGATTGATAATATGTGCGTGATTTATATATTTTATGCGTACATATTACTAATAATTTGGTAATTCTAACTATTCTGCTTCAGAAATTTGTAAATGTTAATTTAATTATCACTATACTAAATTAATTAGATCTTATTGAGCTGTCTTTCACGCGGCGTAATCTCTTCCTCGAATAAACTGACGGCTATTTATAGGGACTGCCTTCTGCACGACTATTTCACGAATTTTTGTGATGAAGAAGGACATTTTCTCAAGGAAACTGAACAAGAATTGTTCCTCCTATTATGAAGATGGTTTTGTTCAAGGAAAAAAACGTAAACCTTTTTTGGTTCGAGTGTTATTACTTTGTGCAAAATGTGAACCAACACAGTGTCACACCGTTGGTTCGTTTACGGACTCTCTCACACACATACATTCTGATGCAAATCATTTTAAATAAAATATTTCACAGAAATGTATGTTAACCTGATTTAATCATGTTTTCAACTTTAAAACACTTCCCTATAAGAAGTAAAATAAAGACGAAAAAATTATCGCATGTTCATCTCTAAAAATAGAGAACACAACACTTAAAATATAGGACCCTGATCCATGAAATAAGACACCAGGAAAAGGAAAGGGACAAAGACATATTTCAGGCACATATGTGTCAGTAGGGGAGGTCTTGGCCTTCTGTCGAATACGCTACTGTTCGCAACCATAGAAAATAAACAACAACAACAGCAACACCACCAAATCTGACCACAGATTTCAATTTGTGCGTCGTCTGTCTTCCTAGCTGCCTTCAGTGTGTCTCTACGACGAGTCGATGAAAGGCGACGACAAGACGATGAACATTTTTGAAGTCCTTAGCCTACATAATTGTTGGATGTTTATGATGGCACTGGGAGTTCATTTTCAAGGAGGGGCGGTAAGGTGGACCGGTCTTCCTCTTTCTTCTCAACCATATCTCGGTTGTTCACAACGTAATAACGTAGAAACGAACGCATAGCGAAGTATCCACGCTGTGGAAAAAAAACCCCGTGCATTTATGATCAGAGTAACATTCACACAAC
Organism: Pomacea maculata; assembly: GCA_004794325.1. Lineage (NCBI taxonomy): Eukaryota > Metazoa > Mollusca > Gastropoda > Architaenioglossa > Ampullariidae > Pomacea > Pomacea maculata. The sequence goes on from SRHC01002267.1 coordinate 95,676, forward strand.
AACAGAGATGACGTAGTAAACGTAAACTAATGTTTCTCGATGGAGGCTGCCTTCCAACCTGTAACATTTTAATAGACATTTATGAGCAATGTCTTGTATATATTGTATACCATGACATACTTCTGGTAGTAGAATATTCCAGGCTCAAATGATTTGCAATAAAATTATGTACATTTTAACCTTGTTATAATCCTGCACTTTCATAAACGATACCAGCGCATGCTACCTGAGAACTTACTCACCTGTACAACGAATTCTCTGTCCGCTTCCTCCAGAACGAAATCTGTGGTAGAGACGTGACCAGTGTTGATGCCAACTGTTCGGTCCAAGTCACGTGACTGCATGTACACATCATTCAGTGACTAGTTACTTTTTGAATTATTAAAAGCTATGGCACAGTTTTAGAAAGGCAAATAATGTGTTGAGGGATCCTTCTTTGAAAGTACTCACTCGTGAACATTATATCATATTATAGATCAAACTTCAAGCTCTGCGATATATGTATACGCAGGTACACAATAGAGATACGCACCCACTACTAGGATAATGAAAATTGCTTTTAGTTTTTTTCGTAGTTTTTTCTGTTTGAAACTTGGGCTACAATCTTTAGTTATAAAGAGGACTAACTGTTCTGGATAAAATATGTAGGACTAAAATGTTTATATTTGCACCATCAATCTTAAGAAAAAGGAGACGAAGGACTGAAATGTTTTTGGATCTTCATTATACATAGTTTTTTGGGTCGAGGCTGTCACAGTGTTGGCGGTAATTTGTGTAAAACCCCTCAAACTACAAGGAGATGAGAGAACACGGAAACAAGCTGCAACATTTAACTGAGTGCTAGACACCAGCTTACCTCCACATACAGTTTTTTAACATTGAATACAAGTGTATTCTGGAGCATATCTAGGAAGTTCACAAAGTTCTTTATTTCCTTGCGTTGGTATCCCAGGAAACGGGTCTGTAAACACACTCCATTTGCTTCTATGAAGTGAACCAGTTCGTCATAGCGTATCTAGAACGAACGACAGATGTAAGAGGAGTCGTGAGGTAATAAGAAAAAGAAATAAATAATATATCAGCAAAGGCAGGCATTTATCATTCCACTTTCCTAGCTTGCTTTGTTCTTACTTGGGAGATTAAAGTGAAATAAAAAAATAGAAGGGTAAATATAACAGCGATACCAGCAACACAGTAATTAAGTTCAAAAGCGAGTAGTGGTCTGATAAGAAACCAAATAAACGATCAGAGAAAGTCTCCTTGGAAGTGTACCTTGCCATTTTTGTCTCTGTCTAGCAGGTCAAAGGCCTTCTGAACAGTGAAATTTGCTCCAAACAACAGCTCAGCTTGTGCTTTGGGAAACTCGTTCTCCTGTAAATTAAAAAATAAATCTCAAGGGATCTGATGACCCTTTGTAATGTCTCTGCAAAATTTAATAATTTAATTTAAAACACTGCCTCTTGAAAGGATGTTATTGGATACTTTAAGCGTGTACCTACAGTCTGCTACTTGTACGATGCACATTCTGCCATCATAATACTGCAAAGTATTGCACTATAAGCCTCTAGGCTTATGGTTGTTTTTCTTATTTTCTTTTCGAATCAACCCTATAAACATAAGCCATGTAAATTAACATAGTGTTTTTAGCAAACAGATCAGGCAGTCAAAATGACTCCATCATTCTTCACACGATACAAAAGTGTCTGCTGCAGTTTGTTATGGGTTAAAGTGCTTTTTTGACAGGTTGACAGAAAAGAATATTTTGTCAACAACCTTATATTTTCCTTTGTGCTTGCTTATGATATATACTTACGTCCTTGAAAGCATTGTCCAATTCACTTATGCTGATGACATCATTCTGGTCAATGTTGTGTTTCTTCAAGACCTGGCAACAATTTAAGAACGTGATATTTCGGTTATATGACACGTATTTTAAGCCATTTGTTATACAGTAGATGCCCTCAACACTGCCCCAGTGAGTGTAACAAAAACATATCAACCACTTACCCAGCTAAAAGAGACAAACACCAGAGGGCCCGACAACACCGACAACAAAATCTTCAAACTCTCAGTATCAGCTATTTAAGAAACCCTGACCTACATGTCTAACCTCTGTATTGATAAATCCTACTCTCCAACACACCTAAAGCGACTAATCCCAGATGATCCAGGCGACCCTATAGATAGATCAATCTCAATTCTATCATCACTCTCTCAATCAGTCGAAAAACACTTCCATCAGCACTTAGACAAGAAACTATGTTGTTGTTTGCTCACTTTTAAGAAGTTATCTACCGCTTGCACAACCTTTCCGTGCTCTCTCTGAGCCCGCTCCTTCACCTTGGCTTCTTTTTGTCGCTGACTGCAAATAAAGACTAACAAGTATAAACCATCTGGACCCATCAACAGCAGCTTTTCAATATGTACATTTATTTACACCGTCTTTTGGAGAAGGAAAAAAGAGTGATATTGTACTGTGAGTAGGTCTCACTCACTCACTCTCTCACTGACACTCACACACACCTTTCTTACTCACTCTCACTATAGCGCGCTCTTTCTCTCAGCCATTCACTTCTGCTCCACGTGGAAGCATAACAAATATTTTGATCTTACAGGTATAACTTAGTTTTTGATTTGGGCTCTCGAGGAATAAGGCAGTCTGCTCGTTTCTCCAGGTTGTATCGTAAGATATCGTCCTCGCCATCTGCATACTGAACAGATTGACATCAACAAGTTAACATCAACAGACTGACAACTACAAATGTGAAGTAATCTGTTAATAATATTAATTGTCTGTTAATAATAACAATAATATTTCAAGTAATTACAATATCATTGCATTGAAAGATTTTAAAATCGTATTTATCAATATTTTCCTTAAAGGTGATATTTAGGAATGTCAACCTACCATATCACAATAATACACAGAAAGAGAAGCTAGAGAAAGGGTTGCGAGAGAAATAAGAAGAAAAGAAGGAGCAGAGAATATGCTAGAAACAGAAAAAGTGAGTATCACTCACTAAAAGCATGCCCAGTGTCTTGTTGTTGAAGGCACCAAAGCGGTTGTTCCGCTCCATGATGATGGGTATTTCTTGTAAAGGTTGTAAGCGGCGCACAAATGAATCTTCCGGTGACATCGACAGGTACCAACCTGACACCCGCCATAGACGAGAACAGTTATAGCTGGGCATACCACAGTATTTATTTACTCTTTCCACACTCATTAAACCACAATGACACTGATATAACGTGTTGCAATAAGAAACTCAATAACTTAGTTTCTAGCAATACACTGTACTTCTTTAAACATTTTGTTTCCTTTTTTCCCCTTGAATTCTACTTGCCCCTTAAATTTACCCTATTAATTTCCTTTTACCCTCCATTGGCTCCAAAATCTGACGGAACAAGTATAGGGAACATTGAGGAAAATGCGATATAATATTCTGGGAAAAAACAGATAACACGTACCTGAAACATTATGGTGGGGGGAGGAATACATATAACATTAGGGAGGGGAGAGTAATACATATAACATATAACATTCTGTATCGCTAAACCACGCAAAGAGATCTGTCCGCAAACTGCTGACGACCTCGATCCTTGCGCCAAAAGATTACGAGCATGCCGATGGAGACAGGTAGACAAAAGTAAGTTCCAGCTGCCAGGAGAAGGTAATCATCCTAAAAGCCTGCATTGGACACGCTGACACTGTAAAGAACGTTCCTTCGTTCCTTAGGTGTTACGATACAGCAAAGATAAGTCATTGGTACAACACACACTGTGCGAGTGACAGGTACAGATAACTTTTTTTTATCCTTCTCCTCAACCCAGCTACTAAAGTGCATCATTCGACTTCTGCCTTTTATTTTTACCATCAGTCTGCTTCTCCACCAACGATGCATACTCACCGTCAAAGCAGTGGATAGGGTAGTTACACAGCACTCCACCGTCCACATACACATCTTTCTGTCCATAGTGGTCGTACCGCAGTGCAGAGAACATTCCTGACGGGAAGACAGAGTCGTAGTGTATGATGTGTGTTACAGAGCTTAACTGTGGCATTGTAGATTAACATAAGTTAATATAAGGACCTAAATACATTTTCTCAAACTTACACAGACAACATATAATAATCCACATTTTCCAGCAATTACAAAATCATAAACCAAAATAAATATTCTTCATAATGTGTTTACATATGAGAAACAAAGAGAGTTAGTTATCACAAATTCTTAGTTGTATTTATACCTGGAATAGCCATGGACATGCGCACAGCTACCCTAATAGGCATGTCCGGTGTAGTCTTAGGGTGGCAGTACTCCGTTGTCATCTGGCTGAGGTTGGTCACGACGATGCATAGCATTTTTCCATTAAGGTGATATAACTGTAATGATAACGCAGCATATTTGTTAAAACAATAGAACAGCAGGAAGTGCAAAACTAGTCGAGTGAGAGGTCAGTAGGGTGCAAAGAAAGGCTGCAGGAAGAACATTATCTCTGCCGGTTGTCCAAAAAACGAGTAGACCGTTTCACACAAAATCATTAAACCTTACTTTCCGTAGTTTTACATTATAAATTGGAAAGCTCTCTGTCAGTCAAAATCGTTTCCTTAATCATCAATGCTGGTCTCTAAATCGAAAACAAATTCCCAGCAGTCGGTTCAAACGGGGACAAAGACGTATCTGGTATCTAATGAAAATGTCTGCCCTGAAGAGAAGATATTTACATCTTTGAATGTGAGGTCCGCATTGTTGGTCTTGCTCTTCACTTTGTCGCCAAACCAGTTGTAGATTTTGTTGCCAGGGTTCCAGCCGAAATCTCGTAGCAGGTTGGGCAGCAGGCTACAGTAGCCACAGGAGTGATCTGTCATGTAACAGAGTTGACAATAAACAGCCTGTTGTGGAAACATTGCTGTTGAAAGTTTGATTTAAACCGCTTGCCATCTTAAAATAGTTTATACGAAATGTGCAGATAAAAATGTAATGCAGGTAATATCAATATATTTTAATATTGTTTTTATCCACGATATCTGTAACAATTAGTCCTATATACATCATTTCTTCCCCACGATACCTATAAAAATTTCGTCGATTCTGTCGCTGAGGAACTGTTCGACCTCGTCAGCCTTATACCCAATAGCTAATAAAGCGGCCATCATGCCTCCGGCGCTGCTGCCAGCAAAACTTTTAATCTGCTCCATCAGGCCAAGCTCTTCCAAATACTGCACATATATACGCACAAACACATCTATACAAATAGAAGCAATATTTACAACTGCAGGTATTTGTCTTCGCTCATGTTCGCCTTCAACCTTCACCACCCATTCCCCTAAAATACTAATCTACATTAAGCTACCAATGTTTTGTCAGAAATGTGTTTAACTTGTGTCTGGTCTATTTATCTGAGAGAGTATCTGAGTAAACTTACTTTCACTGCCCCGCAATAAGCCAAACCCTTGTTTCCGCCGCCTTCGAAGACGAGATTCTCGAACTGGAAGCGGTACTTAGCCGGGTTCTCTCGCCTGGCCCGGAAGTCGACGTCATCATAGTGCGAAGACGACCTCTCGTACCTGCCTGCCATGTTACCGCGCGCACCGTTCCTCTCCACAACGATGTCCTCACTGTCCTTGATGAGCTCCTCGTGCGGAGAGTCCTCGTCCACCTTGCGGACGGCGCACGAAGACACATCGTTCTGACTCTTGGACAAGCTTTCGTTGAGAGCTCGGAAACGTTTCTTAGAGTAAGTCTCTCGGACATCGCTGTGCTTCAAGCGAACGCTGTTTCTGTTACCCATCTGCTTGTAATCACACAACTGCTTGGGAAGTTAGCAGTGGGATGGAGTATGCACAACCAGGTCTTGTTGTTATGTTTATTTTTTCTGTTGAAAGACCTGAAAGGTTGTCTGGCAGAAGTCGTGTTCTAAAGTTGTTAAAGCAGAATGTCATCAGAATATGAGAATCTAACGAGCTGAAATGTCACAGAAAGGCAGACGGTGTTTGCATTTGTAGAAAACTAGAGGGTGATGTTATGCCTGAAACAATAAGAGATAATAGGTGAGGTAATTATTTGAGTAACTGACAGAGCATGACAACAGAGACCATCACCTTCGGTATATTCGCCTTCTGCGTCCCCATCTTCTCTTTGACACCCCTTGTCCCCTAATCAGTGTTTAGAAAATACAGGAAACCATTACCATTCGCGGACATCATATATATATATAAAACATAATATATCTGCATAAACTGATGTAAATGTCAATATTGATAAAGACACCCTAAACCAGCGGTTCTCAACCTGTGGGGCGCGACCCCCTGGGGGGTCGCGACGTGCCTACAAGGGGGTCGCGAAGGTGGTCCTTTTTAAAAAGTTTCTTATACCGGTATTAGTGAAATTAGCTTAGATTGTGTAACCGAGTGGTGAGGGCGATCGAACTCCAAATCTCATCTCCCTATTCAAGTACACTGTATCGGCATGCAGTGACTTCTCACTTCCAAAACTCAAAACACAATCCCCCTCTCAACAATTAAGCCTCCAATCTCCCTCCTCTCGCCTTTTGCCCTCTCTCTCCCCCAATCTCTCATCGCTGACTCCCCTCTCCCTCTCCAGTCACACCTCTCTCTTTTTTTTAAAAAAAAACATCTAAAAGGCAGCATTCAGGAAACGTCCATCATTCACACCCTTTCGCCCTCGCACGTGCTCAGTCCTAGTACTCTAGGTCCCTGACAGAAGGCCATGACCAGACAGTGCGGGGTGGGGGCTTAAGAACGACCGACGACTGCTGCTAATGGCATATTTATCGGACATATTTGAGAAGCTGAACGTTGTGAATACGTCTCTGCAAGGGAAAGACACCAACATATTACAAACAACTGACAAGATGAATGCTTTCGTCCGACAAATTTCGTTGTGGACGCAAAAGATACGCCAAGAAAATATTTTTGATGTTTCCGTGCTTGTGTAAGTGCAAGGCTGACAACTTGAATCTTGATCAGGTGAAGAATGTAATTATTGCCCATCTAAACGGACTGCAAGAAAGGTTTTGGCATTACTTCGCTGAAATTGATGTGACTAAATACGATTGGATTGGTAATCCATTTCTGGCTGATCCTAGCACAAGCGGGTTGTCCACGCAAGAAGAAGAGCAGCTCATCGACCTTTCGAGTGACCAATCCCTGAAAATGGTCTTAAAAACAACACCAGTGCCAACATTCTGGATTAGCGTCAACGGGGCTTTGTGAGAAAGCAATGAAAGTTCTGCTGCCATTTTCAACTTCGTTTATGTGTGAGCAAGGATTTTCAGCATTGGCAGCACTGAAGTCGAAATACAGAAATCGTGTGGACGCAGAGGCTGAGCTGCGAATAGCAGTGGGTACGAACATCGCACACAGGTTC
>SRHC01002267.1:103610-192277 GCA_004794325.1 Pomacea maculata
GTGACTGGCGGTACCTACATCCTTATCGCTGATCGTTCTCCCCCTTGACTCATAAACATCCGCACACGTGTACACGCATTGTTCTTAAAAGAATTCCACTTTTTACCAACGCATTTGTCAGGATGTATTAAGGGCATTCTTAGCATCCTACAACATATGACAAAGCAGCCTGTATACATGACATTAAAGTCCGACTTTCTCTCTTTGGGAAATATTTACACTCCACGAGTTTCTCTTGTGAAGGAGAACGAAAAATGCGACTCAGAGCCCAAAATATGCTATTGCTCATTACAGATACGAACTACAATACTAAAGACTTCCTTACCGTGACATGAAAACAATCTCTAAATGAAAAGGATTGTCGAAATACGATGGCACATCAGAAAAACCATGTGATTTCCGAATATTTTATTGCTTGAGAGCAACGTTTTCATTTCCTCTCTTCAGTGACAGTGACGATGGATTCAACACTGTTAGACTGGCGATGAAACATGTCAACACGACCAGTTCGACAGACGAATCTGTACAAGATATGTTAGCAGAATTGTTTAAAGAAGCTGGGATGTTAGCAACAAGACACCTGTCTCTTTCCCTCTCATGCTTGTAACTCTCGTGGACTAACAATCTCATTTAGCAACAATTTTAAATCTTCCACCAGAACGGTTCAGAAAGAACCAGGGAGAAATTATGTTATGGATGTTATTAAAATTCTAGACAAAAAGTTCCTAGTTTGTAGCGTATGCGAGTCAAACAGACAAAACAAAGGTTTCGTAGAGTTGGAAAGTATTAGACAAATACGAATAGAAAATTGTTGTTATTATAGGGGTGACTGGAACGGTCTGTCAAGTTTCCAGATGGACTGTCAAATTATAAACGCAATAATGATAACAGAGGATAGGTTAACTTGAATTTAGCAGACATCTGATGTAAACCGAGACCTGAAGCGCAACGATATACTTGGGAAAAGCAAACAAACAAAACGTGTTTCAGCAAAGTAGATTACCTCCTTCTACTAGGACAGATATTCTCGCATGGACTGATGGCAGCTAGCCATGCTTTGCATTCGGGAGGCTATGATGCACGGGATGAACAGGAGTTATGCACCAGCCCTTTCCCATCTCTTAGATGCAGAGTTATTGACCTTTTGTATAGAGACAGGCAGACAAAAAAATTAGCAGAGTTTTTTTTTAAATGGTAGGCGGTAATCTCACATAATACAGCGCATTTATCGGTGAGCGTGGCATGATGGAAAGATCAGGACAGCTGTTAGCAGCAACTGAGGGATGATGAGTGACAGACAGAATCCTTGAGAGAGGAAGCAGATGCAAACTGACAAAAGATCTGTCAGCGCTTCACGCTTGTCTGTCTCTGTTTGCCTTATAGAGCACGTCCTTTTAAAAATGAACAAATAAATTGAAGAGTAAGCAAAGAAAAGAAATATGAATGAACGAGTTGTTCTATTCCTCTGTGCTTCACAAGAGAATATAGATGGAGATAAACGAATAAAGATGTGGAAAAAGATTATGATTATACCATATGACGACAGCTGCAGCCTCTCTTGAACCGATACACTGCAGTATGATTAAAGGCACACTTGCCCTCGACTGCAAGAGCTTCTTTTATGAGTTTGTGACAAATCGCGACCTATTATTCTAAAAGAAGAATTCTTTTTAGTATAATAATGCAAGCACTGCTTTTCAGAAAAGCTAGACAGATAGCTCAGGGAAAGGCAACATGTTGAGAATTTACACATTCTTTTGTCTACAGCTGAAAGTTGACCCGGTGAAAATTTCTGCCTTTGTGAGACCTTGACAAGTCGAGAAACTAGACCAAGCCTGCTTAGCAAATGCTACCAAGAAATGCTGAAAACATGGACCGTCACTTGTAATCTGTTGAGAGATGGATAACTCTGTCAGACACACGTAACATCCGCCCGTCTGATGTGCTGATCCACCCACCACATTAATCAACAAACTGTCTCTTACGTGTGGTCTTAGTGTCCAACATCTCAGACATCGACAGTTGCTGCCTGGAGTCGTCTGACAGAGTTTTAGAAAGATGCTGTCTGATTTGAAGGGACTGCAGCAAGACAGTCGATGGAGACAAAGCACCGTTTGTTGCGAACCAAATGGTATCTCACCTGATATCAGAAGCCGGAGCAAGCCAAGAGCTAGAGCCAAATTCCAGGCAAGGCTCAGGAGAGCAAGTGCAATCTGCTGTAATTTTTCCCCCACCTGTTCTTTTTTTCCACGCCTTCCAATTAAATGATGGAAGATATGGAATGAGGGGAGATTTCCTCGACAATTTTTCTCCCGAGCCATATTTTGCTGGGACTTAGTGTATAATTGCCAACCACACCTTCCCCAACGGTAAAAACTGTAAGCTTGAAGTTTTATTTTTGCTTTTGTTGCTTAATTTATATTACGCTGAAGCAAACGGAAACCTCGTCATTAGTGCAGCTCATCCAGGAATATATTGAAAATATACTGGATGTTTGAAAGGAATACTAACTGCTCCTTTAACTGGCTACAAATCGACAGTTTCTGTAGCATTCAGCCAGTTAATTTCTTCTGTTGCTTCCTCAAGAAACATTGACAGTTTAGCTTCTGAAGAGTTTATTTCTGAAATATGTATGCTTCACGTGCTGAGTTTTAAAGGAAGTTAAGAAATTTATGAATTTAGAGCTAGTGAAAAGAGCTGACGATTAACATGAAGCAATCATTCCAGATGCACCGCAGGTACTTTAAAAATTCGCACAGTAGGACCACATAACGGTCACCTGAATCTCAAATATATTTATCTTCCCAGATTTTTATTTATGTTGGATGTCGATTCCCGCAGTCACATTAAGCAAGCACTTAAAATTTTGAGTTCAGGATATCTAAGTATTTAACGATATAGACTTTCAACCCTGCTTTGAAACATTGGAAAAGTTTCATCTCTTGCATCTTGCCTATGTTGATACTTATCGGAGATACAGGGAAAATGAACACTAAAGTGTTCTTTGACTGCCGAGCACCAAGATCAGAAGACGAAAGCAGATAATTACAAGCCGACCTCAATCAGTTTTCCTTGTCATCTTGACTGGAGTGCTCTTGAAAAGCTAGAAATCGCCAAGGGAAACAGCAAACAAACCCCACAGTATTCTCCACCACTTGGAAGAAGCAAAGAACTGACACAAAGTGATATGCTAAAGCTCACGTGCGCTTATTGTTATTATTGTTATAAAACTACACAAATAAGGTGGGTTTTTTTTTTTTTCAAATGCGCGTATGTTGCGAGCCACCTGTACATAAATTTTATGAGGATGCGGTAGAGAGACGTTAACCTAGAAAAACACCATGATCTTAAAATTGCGACTCCTGGTCATGTTTTATTTAAAGAAAAATCTTATTGGCTATACGATTTTTTGCAAAAGGCGTTTGAAGATGTGACAGAGGCAAAGCTTTGTTTCCTTAGTTTGCACATGGCAGACCATAAACAAAGTTAACAGCCTTTATCGTAACGAGAGCTTTTTGTTTGTTTAGCTTAATGCAGGTGGGGAAATCACAGAGCACATCACGCTCGGCCACGGGGTCGGTAGAGATAAAATATTAAGAAATATCCAGAATGGGTGCAACCAGTGTGCTAGCCTATGCTGAGTCAGCGTGCTTCTTTTCCCGGTTACTCTAATCTCCATTTCCTTCTAATTTCTTTCTCGACGGTTGAAGGTTACTAGTGCCACATTCAGACAGCTTGCATAGACGACCGCGATCCACTACTTTCGGTTTTAACAGCATAACCGTTACAACGTCTTTTGTATGAGAAATACTACAAGGGTGCAGGACCTCGAGCGATCTGCAGCATGTTATGTATTCAACCTGTCCGGAACCGTACAAAAAGTTATCCGACTTTGATTATTTATTCACCCTTTATCTGAAGAAGTCATGGAACATTGCACTATTCCTCGTGTTACTACCGTGTAGAAAGATGGGAGCTGAGTGATGTGTTATTGTACGCAAAGTAAATCCACAAGGGAGGAAAAGATAACAATTTTGAGAAGAAATAAATACAAGAGACGGTAGCTGTCATTGTCTGGGTGGATGGAGAGCCCGCTGCTTTATTTGTTTCTAGCCTCTGGTGTAAAAAGTAAGATAAAATGCTTATAAACGCACGGCTTGCGTGACATGCAAATTCCGTTGCTAAATAGTTGCATCTGGAAACTGTTTTCCTCTTTCCCTAATGCAGGTCTACAGGCGGAAGATCCTACAATCCACAGAGAGTACAGGGTTATCACCTTGATAGCCTATCTCCAAAAAGTTGTGAGAGGATGCGTGGTGCGCAGCATTTGTCATACAAAAAATTTTATTTTAATCTTATCAAAATGAAGGTAGCCTCCTGTCAGACATCCATCACACAACCCTTCGACCACGAAAACGACGTTAGCAACTGTCACACTACTACATCGACAAATCCGGTTTCCAGGGGAAAAATGTGTTTGCTGCGAAGGTGAAAAGTGGACCACCTGTTAGCATGCCCGCATCTCTCCCAGAATACATAGATGAGTGTTCTATATTTATTTCTGTTTTGACACACATGTTCTAAGCCCTAAAACTGGCAAGACAACACGAGGAGAAAGGGCAGTGACAGACTGACAAAGAAATGTAGCTGTACTACCAGTCACTTCTTTACAATGACAAGAAAATCACAAGGCATCCCTACCCCCTAAACTCGTCATACGTGTTTAATCACTGGATACCAGGTCGATGCGGAACACAACACAAAAAAATAACTTCTGGCAGCAAGAACGGAAATTCAAATCACAACATAGTTACAGACTGACCAGTCTAAAGAGATCCGGATACTACAGGGTCGTACAACAAGTACACTGTTTAGAAGACAATGGATTTCACGTGTATAGAAAGACCGGGAGGGAAAACCTTTAAAGGTCTATGTCAACACGCTAGTAGGTAAATCACATGTGCAACCCCCATCCATTACCACTACATCCGCCTGGATTGTCGGAAACCTCAAATCCGCGCAAGCTTACTCACCTGGCCATCTCGTACATGAGTGCTACTGAATTCCAGACGAGCGCCACACGTGTTTGCCTGTTTCTAGGCCACTGCTGCACCACCAGATGAGAGTTCAGTGTGCTTCCTGTCTATCCTGTCTATCCGGCTGATAAACTCTGACCTCGAGAAGAAATAAGAATATTAATATCTTCCTCTCCTGGGGAACATTTTTATTTTCTCTTGCTTTCTGTTCATGCCTTCAGTTCACTCGCTCTTTCCAGCGGGGTTTGCATAATGGAATCGAGGATTAGAGTGCGCAGGTAGACGCGCCTGCTGGTTATTTATACGCGAGTGGCGCAGATAACTCGCCGGAAGAACGCAGGGGGCTGCAAGCCAAGCCCACAGTGTTGTCAGAACATCGCAAGCACGTAAGCTGCAAGGGTGCGCAAAAGGGCAGAGAGATATCCGTCTATAGGTCTGTCCGTCTGTAGGTCCGACTACAGTATCCTACTACAGTATCCTGCTGCAGCATCGAATGAGGCTGGCGGTACGTGACTGGTGGTCAAAGCCGGGTCATCTGCGGTACCGAGAGCTGAGATTAAAATAAATACAGCCTTAAAGCCTTCAATAACTATAGCCTTATCCTAAATAAAATCTTTTGAAAAATGAACGTATTTTAAAGAAAAGATCTACCTCTTATTCATACGCAACATCAGTGGAACAAAATGGCGAAACAGTTGTATAACTTGTCAGCTTGTGTTGGGCAACAGGTGTACGACGTTTACAGTGAAGCTGTCACGAGACTCGCTCGCTCTCTTCCCCCCCTTCTCGCTGCCTTCATCCTCCCCCTCTCGCTGGAGTATTCCGCAGCCGATACAACGATCTGTGGATTTGTTTAGGTTTCAACTGCCGTCCGCCACATGCATACACACTCACACGCGCGCGCTCGCACATTCCTACGCTCTGCTTTTATCTATAAACTTTCACTTCTTTTTAAAAACTGCGAATGACTAATACAAATTGTTATAGAAAGGTTCAATAATTTGAGTCACGCTGATGCCTTATTGAACTATGTTCATCGAGTCCCTTCATCCACAATTTCACCGGCAGGCCTGAGATAACGCGAGCTGCACACGAGTTTCCGACTGACTGGCTGATGGGTGCAGCACAAGTTTCATGGGGAAAGGAGGGGTCAGGGGTCAGGAGGAAATGCTTTGCAAGGAAAGGTAGTTGTATATTGGCAGTCGATCAAGGTGGAAGTTGTTAAAGATTAAGCTGGAAGCCTCGGGGGGCTAGAAAGGAGTTGAGGAAGACAGGGAGGGGGTATAGCGGTTGCTAGGGGAAATTACCGGATAGCACAAATATTTCACCGAGGTAGATCGAGTAGGAGTTTGAGCTAATATAGTTTCCTTGCATAAGGCAGAGATTAAAAAGCAGGTACTTCTTACTTACCTACTGCCTTCTGGGTTGTTAAAACAACTCCTACAAAAATCACCGATCCAAGATGTGCGCATGAGTGCCTCTGATTCTCAACTTTCACCTACATAGCTTAAAGTCATCATACAGCCCTGCAGAGACTCCTACCTAACATAAAGCACCTGTGAACACATCGGGTGGCAGCGAAGACCTACCCTTTAAACAAATACGAGGCACGCACGCACGTAGTCATACACAAGTGTTAGGCCGCCCTGCAAGTATAGGTTAACCACATTTCCCCTGACAGGGGGTTGTTTCAAGCCAAGCAAGCAGTTAAGGTTATATCACAGCAAAGTAGCTACCCTTTAAAGATCAACCTGAATAGTTTGCGTTTCTTGCAGATATCAGCAGATATATAGGCGGTATAAACATAACCTGTAAATTTCAGCCTTCAAAACCCGTTAATTAATTATCCACTAGCAAAGTACGCGATTCGCACCTGCGATCAACGAGCGCTGCTAACAGTGGACTACTTCACGTTGGTGCACCATTCACAACATTGCCAGCCGTGAACGTCGGTCAGAGCGACATTTGGGTTAATCGGACGTTGAGAGTCTGCATTTCTCGAGCTAAAGTTTTTCAGAACCACGAGAAATGCAGACTGTCAGCGCCCGAATAATCCAAACTGTCGCTCATTCTCTCTCTCTGATTGGTGTTGACTGGAGGCAACCTTGTGGATGGTGCACTAGCGTGAAGTAGTACACTGTTATCAGAGCTTGTTGATTGCTGGTGCGAATCGTAGCAAATAATTAATTAACGGATGGGTTTTGGAGGCTGAAATTTACATGTTAGTTTTATATTGTCTATATCTACTGATATCTGGAAAAAAAACGCAAACCGTTCAGGTTGGTCTTTAAAACTTGCCAGCTCCAGGTGGGTCTCAATACTTTTTTCTTGCAGAACCTCACTGTAAAAGCTATACTGTGCCACGATCGTGGCTCTGTTTCACTGCTAATCGCCAAACATGCACAAGACATTCGTGTAAGAACCACTGTGACTAGAAAGGTTACCGAAAGCTCATGTGCACGTGCATAGAAAAGTCAAGGGGAAGGCGACCGCATCATGTGCACGTGGTCAGTGCATGTGGGTCAGTCTTAAATTGAGTTCATGGTCAGCAATGCTATCTCGAGGCCGCCGCTCGACTGCCGACAGAAGACAGCTATTTCTACTACAGTTAACGATGTTTACAAACGAAAGTAGCGAATAACACTGGCGTACGGTGGTAAATAGCTCGTCAGAATAAACATGTGATACAGAGATAGTTTGTTGCGCGCACACACACACGCGCGCGCGCTTGCAGTTCATTATACTCAGCAAGCGTTAAAATACTTTAAAGCCATTCACAGTTTACAATGTAATCACCTCCTCCGCTAACGACAAAGAACCTAATGGAACGAATGAATGCCTTTAAAGGGGAGACTACTTCGGAACAACTACGATTAGCTTCATAATTTAGTGCGGGTTACCTCCCTTGAAAATGGATAAATCGTCCTTTAACGCAACTATATTCCCATTCTTTTAGTTAATTAAAAAAAAAAATGTGTAGCCTTTGCGAAGATGTACGATTTACATAAAAATCTAATTGTTGAAGTACTAATAAGAAAAATCATCATCAGCATTACCATCCTTTCGTCCCTAGAGATTAAAATTATGTTGCCTGCTTTGGTAGAAAGCGAGCGGAGAGCGATGCTAGATATGAAATTTTCATTGCTGCATTTTCTGCGGTGTTACTGAATAATTATTTCTGTTTTTTTCTGAATAATTATTTCTGGTATTAAAGGCCAGCAAACACTGTCCTTTGATACCGAGCACACGTACTGAGCTATCAGGGGAGATTAACACGAGTACAGCTGGGTTTCCGGGTTTACAAATAAATGATAAGATCATAGACATATGGCTACTCTCCTTTCTGATGGCATATACGTTGAGCCCACCATTTGAATATAATATGGAATCTAGAACCTTTTAGAATCATCATTGTAATACTTTTTGGTAGTTCGGAATATAATATAATGCTAAACTGTGAAAATAAGATATCAAATCAAACAGTTAATGAAAGAATAGAACAATTAAAATACAATACCCAAAGGTGGAAATGCAAAGGTGAGAATCTTTATAATGGCTGTAAAAATTAAAGTACTAAGCACGCTGCAGAAGGGAGTGTTCAGAGGACGTGGGAAGATGATCCAGTAGAGAGCTGACGAACACGGCGAAGGTCTCACAGTACCGGAGTCAGTGTCAGAACTTGGTGAAGAGGGACATGGGGAAGAATAACGATGAATGGCAGAGCAGGAAATTTTTCTTAAAGTTTCAACAAAACATGCTGGAAGTTTAAGAGTAGCAAGGGAAATCAACAACACTCAGCTGTCATATAAACAAACTGTATAGTCATCAATCAACGTTTGTAGACCAAAGTGTTGGTGAAATAAGATTTGGATTATTTTAAGAAAGGAGAACTATTACAAAAATGAAATGCAGGCGGATTACAAAAATATAAAGCAAGACAAACACAAAATTGATACTAGAGGAGTATTGAAGAGGAGGCTGAGTTGTAGAAAATAGAGAAAACGGAACACGCAATAAGAACTAGAACCAAACTCTATATAATGGCGGAGAATGTAACCGTTCAAGTGAAATCCACAGCAAACAGAAAGCAAAGCAATTACAAGTAAGATAACAATAACGAAGAAAATCTTAAGAGAAACGAATATGCAACTAAATGTTACAGTATGTAACTAAAAGAAACCTGTGGATACAAATTAACAGAGACTTTGCACAAGATAAGAGAAAAGTCGCAGGAGAACAAAGCAGCCTGGCTATCAGCACCTTACTTTATTATTTTATATATATCACACACACACTTTCACTACCACTACACATCAAGAAAAGATCAGGATATGTAATCATCACTCTAAACATTGCTCAAAACTTCTATGGACATAGGCCTGTAAATAGACCTGGTCCTCATTGAGAAAAAAACTTTGTAATGTTGTAAAGGCGCCCAGAGCCCCAGATGGTATCAGGTCACAGCAAGCAGCTGGTGTGTGTGTGTGGCCACAGTAGATCAGCAAACATTGCCGGGTATTTCTTCCTCACACCTTAACAATAACATGGTCCACATAAACAGAAACATGGGCTCACCTCATTAATGTTTCATGACCATCGTAAAGACTGTGATTTCAACTTCGGTGCACTTAAGCTCAGCCCGTTCACGAAAATTAATCACAAAAAGTTATGTTGTATGTCTGTCTCTAATTCCCCTTCCTATGTGTTGGAAATGAAGATGACCCGGAACTCTGGTGCAATACCAATGAGAAAGTGTTTGATGTTTCACACATTGCAGTTGGAAGACGTCTACCTGCCTGACTGTTCTAATCTGCCTTCAAAGCTATCAATGATCGCAGTCACCTTCCTTTTAATTTTTTTTTAGCAAACAATGGACCAATTTGCCTATACCTTTTCTGTTCGGAAAAAAGCTAAAGGCTGCAATTTTTTTTCAAGAACATTGTAGAATGTCCTGGCGGCCATACGCTGAGAAATGAAAAGCCAGTCATGTCGATCAAAGCTAAGAGCACAACCATATTTTTGTAAAGTAGCATTTTCTGCTGCATACTGCTTGACAATACCCCGAGGTATGCTGATAAACTCCATTGTAACACCTGTGTTGCTTTGTCTGCATGCTGAACTTTAGCACCGAGGCATTCCATTTCCATCTGCAAATCTGTCACTAGACCTGCTGTTCCTTGATCTGTCTCTGAGGTGTTGAAAGGCTTCTACATTCACCTTTTTGCCTTTGACGTGATCCCATTTGATATTCATTGCTTCCAGTTAGTATTTTTAATTTTGTTGGTTTTCCTGAAAACACCACATAAAGAATAAATTTTCAGTTCAAGTATGTGAAAGTACGCATACACACACTGTGTCCCCTGCAGTTTTACATCACTAAATATTACATTAAACACTTATTATAGGCTAACAATTTTGTAAAAGGAAAAAAAAACCCACAATATATTGATTGAGTTTTAGATTTAAATAGTACAGTGACTGCTGAGAAAGTGAATGGAGTAAAACACGATACCGTGGGTTTTCGTTATTTTTCAGCGATCTCCTTCCTGTCAATCGGACTCGCCCATTTCTCGTCGCTGATTTCAGATCAGCGCTAACTTTTGTGGGTACAACTGCGATGACCACAGCCGATTCAACAACAACAACACACACAAAAAAACAACAAAAAACAAAAACCACAAAAACAACAAACAAATAAACGAAAAATTCACCATTTCAGGTTAGAAACCAAACGTGCGGACCCGATTTGAAAACAAAAACAAACCAACGGTTAGTTATTACAAAGGATGGGTATATAGCTCGCTGTTTGCCGCACACAAATCGGTGACATCACGCACCGAAGCCCGATGTACCGTCTTCTAGCAACCTCCCTGTATGCAGCATCCTTATAATTAATCCAATAAACACGTGAAAGCGAAATCGCTGCTGAGATCGAAGAAAAAATACATGCATTTCTAAAAATGCTAAAATTCACTACAAGTAGTGCAAAATTAACTACATATGACAAACAGCTTACATTTAAGCAGATATAATTGCAACAAGGAATTCGAAAGGTGTCCTTGCCGATGAACTGACCACACCTTTTCCAATAAAAATAAAAAGCACCCCTCCAACCTCTACAAAACGCTTGCCCCCTACAGGAAATACCAGACCTTATTTGTGAAGCTTTATCTTAGGAAACTGGTCTGGAGAGCCAAGTGCAGTTTGGCAGCGTCCCGAGAGGACTATACACTCTAAGCCAGGTGTGGCACTTGACACCACCTCGATAGCCTGTTAGTCAGACAGGTAAAGAGTTCAGCGTTAGACCACCTTCTTTTAAAGATACGAGGCACCTGCTGGTCTGGTCACATGAGCACCCAGGTAATGATACGTATGGTTGGTGTGACCCGGGGCTGGGTGTCTAGTGCGTAGGGACCCGCGATCAACAAAAGATAAACAACATTTTTTATGTGCCATTGTTCACAACCAGAACACAGACAGGCATTTATACCAGATTTATTTTAATACTACGTGCTTATATAAGATCAGTCAGCTTCCGTTCAGTGTGTAGACACTAGGCTGTGGTAACTGAGTCGTGTATCTAACTTGCGGCAAGAAAAAGGGGACTGGTTGTTACACAGTCTTACACACACGCACGCACGCATGCCGACAAGACAATAAAATATACTCTTTGTTATATGAAACCCATGAATTCTTTCTTATGTGAATTTTCTCCTCCTCAGATCATTTTTGGATTTTTAATATATATATATAGGTGGTATTTATTTTGCGTGGTTAGTGAAGGAATTTCTATACACGCGTGTGACAAGCACGTGCGATTCAACACTCCCCTGGGAGACTGTTTGCGCACTTTACCACCTTTCTATCATTCTCGATGATATCTTGCCCCTGGCCTGAGGTCAAAGTCTCATTCTCCCCACCAACCCCAGTTAACGTGTAATCCGTGTACTTGACGAGAGGATCTGGATCTCTTGCCCACCTGGCCGGCCCTGATCAACTCGAAGGCTTCCGAATTAAAGGTATGTTGTTGCTCTCTTGCTCTTGATCGAGGCCGACAACAACACAGCCTAGCAAACCTGAAAGGTAAGACATATACAAACGATCTTTTTCCGCAGCTCTCGCGTGTCAGCTGTGACCTTTATTTCGTTGATTCTTGTGTTATACTTACTGTCCTGCACTCGTGATACCAAAGGTAGGTTGGCCCTCTTGACATACACATCACTGACTGACGTGTGTGTAGTGCACTGGGTTAGAGCTGCACTTTGACGAAAGACTGAAGTTAGCACGAGAAGGACACGCACACATTCATATCTGTATGTAACACAGGTCGATATAGCCATCTGTGCTACATTCTTCGAGTGTTTGCAGTGAATCACACAGTCACGCTGTGTTGTTCTTGTCACGTGAGTGTTAACCAAACAAATGGTCAGCAATTAATCGGGTCGTTCTGCATCCGGGTGCTTTCGCAAATAGCATCCCCCCCCAAAAAAAAACCAACCAAAAAAAAAAAAACACAAACAAACAAAAACAAACAAATCAAAAACAAAACAAAAAGCAATATCAACTCACTCAGACTACGACTCTGGTTTAACAGGAGAACATGGTCGGCTCGCTTCTTCCACGTTCGACAATGAGGTCGGTACGGAGGGATTGTCTAGAATCCTTTGCTGTTCAGAGTAGGCTGCGTCTACATTTCGCGAGCTGCAGGTTCCGCTGCAGGCGGGTTGCTGGCTGAGTCCCCTCCTTACCTGTGCACCTCTTAGTTGCTATTAAGGTCAACGACGACCTTACAAGACCTTTGAGATTGCTTGTCGTGTAATTTTTTTTATTTTTTAAAATTTTTTTTGCCTTGACTACCATTTCCAAGTAGTTGCGAAATCAGCTGAGATATCCTCAACGTCTAGCTTCAGAAGTGCTTCTCAGCATATTGATATTAATATGTGAATACCACTCAAAATCTTAATATTAATAGGTAAATAACCCAAAATCTTAATATTAATATGTGAATACAAAAGAATCCATCTTAATATTAATACTTGGATACCAAAACAAAACAACGAATAGTTGCTATGTTATCGTAATAAGAAATATAGTGTTACAAATTCTGCGTTAACATGAAATCATGTTTATTAAACATGGGTTAAATCATATTTTGTTATTTTTATTTTATACTCAAGTCTGTTTTTTCACGTTATACACCAAATAAGATAAAAATTTACAACAAAATTCAAGATACAGGGATTAGAGGGAGAAATGGGAAACAAAAATAATAGCATAAAGTATTGCTTTCAAACAGTTCTATCAGGTGGTGTGCGTAAACGATGGTAGCAGCTGCAAGCAAATTTTGAAATAAAATACTAGAGTTTTACGACACGTAGGTGTGAATAGGTTTCGAAGTGTTACTCGTGATTGACTTGGCCAGCAAGATGATGAATGGGTTTTCCTAAACGCTCCCCATTTTTCAGTCACTTCCCATGTTCCAATAGCCCACTGGGACAAATAAAGTCGGTCATTGTCATTGTACCATTCATACTATCCAGTGGTGCATGGCACCATACAAGAATACAAGGGCATCTCTTATTTCAGAGAAAAGTCTGCCTACAGTCCTTGGTCAACTTTTTTTCGACATTATTACCGGCTGCTAGAAATCTTTACACTGTTATTCTTTGGGATATTAAAATAAAAGGCAATGACAGTCTTGACAACACCAAAAAGCATTATTTTTTCTTTTTTTGTTTTGGTATCTCCCAGAATATTACCTGCAAAAATGTGTCATCCTTTAGTATCAAACTTGTGATGTCACGTTTATATGGAAATACTTCTAATTTACATGCGATCCAGCTGGCTGTAGCCTTGACAAGATAAACTAATCTCTGATGTCGACATCTTTCGGTGCAGGATGATGAGCTTTACCCAGTCATTAGAATAAAATTCAATCGGCTGGACCTTAAAGAACATTTTTTTTTTATAGAAGAGCCACAATAATCTCTAAAAAGCACTCTTTTCACATATATAGTGGGAACGAGGTTTGAAAGATGCAGTCTCATTGTGGAGTAGTGACACTGACAGCAATTGTGAGAAGGTCTTTTAAAAGTTTTTGCTATTTACACAATGTTATTGAAGGGTTAGAGTTATCACCCATTCCTCCCAGCAAATAATAATAAAATAAAGAGGAAGGGTCAGGAAAGTAACTTAAGCGGAAAGTATCTATTTTTCTAATCTCTATTTGGACTCTGGTTGGATAGGCGACCGAACAATTTGTGGAAAAACATTTAACTATTAAAACAAATGAAGTGGCAAATAAAAATTAAAAAACATAAATTTCACTCATCCCACTAAAGCTATCAGGATTGTGTAATGCTTGCGTCTTTCTAGTAAGTGGGTTCGAAACAAAGTAACCGGAAGTTGCTTGTCATGAGCTCAACCTTTTGAACCACAGACGTGCTTCCTACCGACACTGCATCCCTACGTGCGCGGAAAGCAGTTGGTCGACCTGGATAGAGGCTTGAGGCATGTCACATCCTGCGCACTCAGCACAAAGCCCTGTAGATGCTGCGGACTTCCGGTGTAGGCAAAAAGCGCTGCTTTATAAACACTGGGGTCACGGTCTAATTTTCGGCAATCCTACATGCCTAATAGTCTCAAATCAACTTTTTAAAGTAGTCTATCAGTTGATGTGATGTGGATTGTATTGTATTATAGAAGGTTTTATTTATGTACTATTTAAAAAAAAAAAGATTTGTATGTATATATACATTCTGCTGGAACTTGAAGATGGTCATAATCGTTAATGTGAACTTGCCTAGTATAGGTTTTGAATGTAGCTGGGTTGGGATATAAAGCTCATGCATTTAGCATATACAAAGAGACTTGATATGTAATCACAACACATACACGAAAAGACACAGCAAGCAAAGTTTAAAATGTGAAATGTGAAGATTTATTCAGTAAGTTTTAAAACAGTCTCATATCTGTCTTCATTAGGGAAGCTATAATGCTAAGCTCATCATACTAATTTGAGTAACAAATATGACCACAATGTGTGTATACAAAATTGGCAATTGAATTTTACATTTTCAATGCAGTATATTTATCTCTAACATACTTATACATACATATTATATACACAACTTTCACATGTACTGTAATCATAAAATCCATAACAATGTTTTTTTAGCTGTCAGATACATATTAAACAGGAAACCATATGTATTTATTAAGAAATTGTTTAACATCAATAAAAAAGTAATTATAAAACCCAACATCTTGTTAGCTTAAGACTTTTATATCACTGTACTAATAATGGAATTCTGCTTTAAGCTGTTACAAATAAAGTGATGAAAGTATATGTAATGCCAACTATGCCCTACCAAGCTTCAAAATAACTACAGCTCCATCTATGTTCACACAAATATGCATGATATGATTAAACGGTCAATGCTTTTGACTGTAAACAATGTTGAAACAACTTTATATAATCATAAAGATTTTTATTGTATTGTAAGAATTACTGAAAATGACCTTGCATAGATTTTATCAAGAGGGTTTAGGGATTGTGAAAATGACAATAGGCATTATACTGTTTTCATAGCATCTAATGTACTGAACAATAAAACTTTTACTGAATGCAAAATGTAAACATTCTAGGGAAAGGCAAGGAAATGTTTTATAATGTTGCTAAAACTTATTGACTGAAAATTATTGACATCCTATTCCCACAAGAATAAAAAACATCCCTTAATGTTGTTTAAATAATACAATCTTGTATGAATGAAATTTGAGTTTGGGAGACAAATCCCTTGTGGGAATATGAGGCAGCATTCTGGCCACCACAACTTTCTCCCATTGACCAGACTGCACTTTTGTAATGTTCACAGTTATCCACAAAACTGTTCCACAATATCTTACAATTTTAAGAACACCAACTGATGGTACAGCTAAACCCCAAAGTTTTTTAACTTTAAAAGAGCAGATGCACTCAGAAGCAGGTATGTCTGCAAAATAGGTTGTCATGAATAAGTATTGTAAAAGTATTGCTAGCATTTCAGCACTTGCTCTCTTTTTCAAATACACATACCTGTCTCATATAGTTTTAGACTTCAAGTTTGAAATTATCTGAACAAATTGATGGTAACCAAGATTGATTTCCAGGACCAATCCTTTTTACACCTCATAGCCACAAAACCCTCCCTAATGGATTTGATAATATCCTGAAAAGGTCAACACACATTTGGATGTGAAGAAAAACTTTGTTTAAATATATGTTTTGAGTAGGTTATATTCTTAAAAGCTATCATTTACCATTAATTTAGAGTATATTAACTCATTTCGCTGCTGCTATGTAAATCCTTCAATGCTTTATAGTGTTGTCAAGTTTAGAGTTATCAGAAATGTCTTCATCACACTTAAACATTATATTTAATCTTAATATCAACACTGCATCAAATGTAGTGCCAATATTTTTGTTTAATCAGATTTAAAAAACACATTAACATGTAACATGCATGTGTGGTAAAGTGTTTCACACATATCGATGGAAAACAAATACGCTCCAAGAAGTGTTTCCAATTTCACCTATGAAGTATACATATAAGCTCAAAACTCATATCAGTAGCGCTTGCTTACAGGTGAAAAGATTTTTTAGAATCTTTCGTCCGTCGACTGATGCAGCCGACTGCATAGCATGAGCTCACCATTTCTACAAATGATAACAAATGTTGGGTACAACGTCAGTGAGCCACGATGTCCCCCACCACTCCACCCTCAACCCTACCCCGCCTTGCTACCAAAACAACAACGGGCCTGTGTTTGAAAGAATTGGTGAGCCTCTGAGCTCGCATTTTAAAACGTGTCACATTTTCCGGTTGCTATCAATGAAGTCCGGGGATTGAAGTTCAGGAATTAAAAATAAGTCTTCTGCAATGCAAGTCTTGGTCTCGGCGCTCAGAATTTTATTAGTCTGTCAATCATCTGTGAACGCGCTGTGTACTGCCGTTTACGTGCATGAGTATGATAAGGGACAGAGATAGACAACACATTTCAGGCAGTTCCAATGTCTTGCACGGTTTTACAGCAGAACGAGATTTCTTTCTTTATGCACTGTTACAAATTAAAGTTTGCTCAGATGCGAACTATCATTTCGGAACATATGCCTGATGCTGCAATATGCATCTTCTAAGCTACTTTTCTTTCCAAGATTGGCAAAGATGTTGGAGCTTACACTTTGAACTGTTGGTTTGCTTATCGCAATGAGATATGTTTTTTCACTTTCGTACCCATTTTGTAATATTGGGATCTGGTTGATTGAATCGGGTCATTTATCTGAAATCCTGATACGAAATGTTGACCACGTACCACTGACTGCTGTCAGCACGAACTTCTCTCTTTGTGTCGTTTTCAACCATAATTTACCATCAGGAAAACAGATAAGATTCACTTTTCTCTTTCATTTTCAAAGAAATTTATCGTTGTGGCAGTTTATAACCCAACAGTGATCTTTTCCAATCATCTCTTTCTACTCGTGTGTCCCGGTAAAGTGGCCAACACACTGACCGCCACTTGTGTGGATGGGATTACCTTGCGTCCACAGCAGGACCCAGACACATTGCCCCCGAAGAGATGAGTCAGTTTTCACTCATAACTCTCATCCGGTACGCTTCCTCTTCAATTATTTACGAACATGTTTTTAAAGGCCCATACAAAGAGGATGCCCATTTACGGTATTAAGGTATAGAGGACAAAGAAGAGGCTGTATCGCAGGGCTGGTTGCTATAATTCAACTCCAGATTATACAGTCATCAAGGGAGTTATTTTTTAAAATAAAGATATCCGCAGCCAGGAAAGTGCATTGAAAAAAACCAGGGCTGAAACTGCTGTCGGTCTGATAGCCTCTGTACAGGCTGGTCACAGTGGTAGTCTCTGTCCTACATACCGCAAGGCATGGCCGCCACAGGCACCAGACCTCGAGGGTCCACACGATATGTTGTGGTGAGTATAGAGGGCAGGAATGTGAGCGGATCATGAATGTGATTCAGGATCAACATGAATTTCAGCCCGGTGTTACATTGAGGACAGTTATAGGACCTGAAGTTAATCGCACACACGACTCGCAGTGTCTATTATTTTAACTGTTATATATTTGTCTAAATTTAAGCTTTCTGATTCGCGTTTCGGTGTGGATCAGCTTGGGTTACTGATGTAGAGCAAAAGGTGCCGACATTTCCAAATGTCTGAATGCAAATGAATGTAGAGTAGGATAAAATCTCAAATAGTGAATGCTAGATGACATGGAATGCCAGGAATTAGTGTAAATAATGTGGTTATCGCCAATGTTACAATTGAAGCAGTGAAGCAGAGCCGAATGATTTCAGTCGGCATGTACTTGAAATCAAAAGTATGAGGCGGGCCGAACTCAAAATGATTTAGTGTACATGTTCTTGAAATATGGGGTGGTCCTTCCTAGAATGATATCAGACAGTGGCCGCCTCCTGCGTTTGTTGCCGACGCAGGATGTTTGTCCCACTATTGGAAGAGATAAGTGACCCTAGGCTGACCTTCGCCTTCTCCTAACCCTGAGCTCTTTATCTCCAGGTAAGATAAAGAAAAACTTTTGAAGTTTTCGAAAAGTGGCAGACAGATTCAAACGTTTCACATACAGCATCTCATCATGGTATGTTTTTATAGCGACGAATTTATATTTGATATACTGATAAATATTGCCAGATAAAATTGTTTCATTTGTTAAAATACACTTGTTAATTTCAGGATTTAGTATGCTGTATATTTTGGACCTTTTTGCCTGAAGTTTCAGACTCTGTAATGTTTTTACTAATGAAAGTATTTTTAAAATAAATTTTCTTTTACTTTTTTAATTATGTCTCGTTTTAACATTTTGATCCGTTCAAGAAGCTTAGATATTTTTTTTTTTTGGGTCTCATTGGCTTTTCCTATAAGTCCGGAAAAAAAGCGTTTATTTCAACGAACCATTCACGGGTTGTTAGCATATAAAGATGGCCAAGTCTCCAGTCACGGACCACTGGTGCAAGGGAGAAGCCGATAATAGAACACAGAACAGTGACAGTCACATTGTTTTGAGAGACTACTTGGGGCTGAGTGAGGCTCAGCTAGGGACTGACTCAGCTTTGAAGGCTGAGCGTAGATTTTTAATGCATGCTAGAGTGCACAGACGTGATACTTGAGGGACACGCCGCCTGCGGAAAAAAAAGTACATGCGTGACGTCACAGGGACCGAGTCGTGCTCCCCAATGAGGCGTGTTGGGGCCTGCCCTTGTAGCAGCATGCGCAGAGCAAATATTGTTAAGTGGCGGAAACGCATTATCGACTTTCTCGTTCTTCCTTCAGACTTTAGCATAACATAGCATCTAGAGTTTTGTGTGTATATTTTATTTATATCACAACTGATGCTCAGCTATAGTTGAATGTTTTGTTTGTTAGCTATAATCACGAACGATGCTTTGAAATACATATTTCTATTTATAATTGTACAATGTTACATTAAGAGAATAATTGCTTCATTTATCGCGATCAGTTTAGTTCGAAAAGATGTCTACCCGATTACAGTGACAGTTTCAGTATTATTTGCAACGTGTACTATAAAAATGCCATTTGAGCCTCATAATATCTCTCGATTAACTTATTTTATTTACTGTTAATTTTGAGAGATGTCCAGAGAAACATGCATTTTGACTAAATACTCGTCATTAAAACAATTAGGCCTAAGTTTAATTTGGTCTCTTTACTTAATAAAAAACTATTTTAGTGGGTGGCTTGCGCTTTAGGGTGAATTGTTCCAGCAACTGCTTCAAAACACTTATGATTGAGGATGCAAACTGAGCAACAAGGGAGGAAGGCAACCACTTGCGTAAATGTCAAGTAGTCACAGCAGCGGCAAGAAATCTCTTCCTTTGATCCTCCCTTGCAGGCTGCCTGAGGGTGTAAAGGTTACATGTTTGCTGCATGGAGACACTATAGTCACCATCCTGAAGCTCGACAGCCTCAGTGTGCTCACTTAGAATCGATTCATTTCCTCCGGGGATTCAGCTTTTTCTTCTTCTTTCGAAGTGAAGGTCACTATTTAAAATGTTCGCCGTGAGCTCCAGACGCCCATGTCCGCTTGTTCACGCATCATGAAGTCCTTGACGTCACCAACGTCCTTTTGTAAGTCGACGACTTCTACTGTAGTTGTGAACGTTGTGATCTCTCTTGTTATCTTGTTATCTAGGTTTAGTTAGAACAGCACTGTGAGATTTAGAGGAGATTGGGACTTAAGAAGCACATCTCATGCAGAGAGCGAGTAACCTATATTGAGGTATTGCTGGCTTTTTAAAAAAATGTCTTTGGCCAGATGTTAGAGAGTCTGGAAACAGAATGATGATTGGATTAACAAACAAACAAACAAACAAACAAACAAACAAACAAACAAACAAACAAACAAACAAACAAACAAACAAACAAACAAGCAAACAAACAAACAAACAAAAGAAATGTTGAATCAATGTAAACGGTCACGTTCTGATCAGCAAGAAAGGTGGATGGTAGGCTACAGACGTAGGCAATAGATGGATTTTATGATGACACTAGTGTACCTGGGATCAGGAATTTTGTCTTGTTCCGCTTTTCGCTGACCTACTTGAGAGTTCACGTTTTCCAGCTAACTTCTTGTACCCCTACGTCCTTCCAAGAAATGTACCCTTTATTCTGGAGCAGTCAACCACACATTACATTCTTGTCGGCGTGGGCGTGCGTGCCTAGGAGTGCTCTGTGCTGGCGTGTACTGCTTCTGAATGAGAATAATGAGACTGAGAGGTGAGAGACTGAGAGTGAGAATAATTAGAGGTAATGAGACTGGCTTTTCACTCTTGAACCTCGGGAGATAATGAAGCTGGCTTTTCACTCTTGAAACGGAGACCTTTGTGTGAACTGCATGGAGACTAATGATACGAAAAACAGTTCAATGTGATGTGATGAGGCACTTTTGAATAAATTACTGGGAAAAATACAGAGGATATGACGAGAAGATCGATGTGGACATGGTGCTAAATTGTAAAACCGATAATTTTGTTTTGTCTCTTGTGAGGTCAGCAGAATCAAAAGGTGAACGTAGTGATAGTGACATGACAAACACTCGAGTCAACCCTACCTGAAGCGACATGGCAAGCTGTTTTTTTTTCACATTTGAGCAAAAATAAAAAATGCCAACAGTCTAGCGAGAATCTGTGTGAACAGTAAAGCCTCGCATCATGATGGGAATCGGGGAGTCCCTGAAGCACTTGCTACCACACAATCTTGGCGGGGACAAGGAGGAGTCACCTCCAGCAAATTGCGTCGGAAGGTGAAGATTTCCTCCCTGTGGACTCATTACGTTCAAGATGCAGACAGTGAAATATAAGAGACCACGGTCATCAGATGATCGAAAAATGTGAGTGGGTGGGTATTGGTGTTTTACCTCAAGACAAACGAAGGCTTATCACAAGAAAGCAGCTAGTCATCTCAGGTGACCCAGGCAGAGTGAAGAGGGGATGGGGAAACAGAAAAAGAAGAAAAGATATGTTCTTCTGTGTGTGTGAGAGAGAGACAGACACACACACACACCGGAAGCCATGATTCTATTCATATTAAATACAAGCAAAGATGTGATTATTTGATTTAATTTCTAGAAGCGGTCTCAAGTGTCTGAAATATTCGGGTTTTTGTTTTTAAAGAAGAATTTATGATCAATCTTTAATTCTACATATCTATATATCACTCCTATATATCAATATTTATCTAATTAATTTTCACTCGTTAACTTTGTGTGTGTGTGTGATTGTTGAGGAGTTTCCTCCCTTTACCTTTGACCACGTTTATTCTCATAAATAACAAAAAGACAATGCAGGACACGTGGTAAGCATCCTGAGCTGTCAGGCAACACGCTGCCCTCCGCTCTGTCGATGTGCATTGATCGGGAGAGACTGTCAGACTAGCAGACAGGTTAATGTTTAAAACCGAGGATTTAACACTCATCACCACCGCCACTGCTGCCATCACCACAACTACCAACCCCGCACCACCGACATCGACACCATCATTAATACCGCCACAGCTGCCTCTTCCACTCTCAATTCCATTTCACTTCATTAAGTCTCGCACTGTGTGGCTGCGAAAAAAAGCTATGCGATCGTAAACTGTTGTATTCCATGTTTTATTTGTCTGTTTTTTCTATTGCATCTCTCATCGTCTGGCCCAGTCGGTCACTTTGTCAATCTAATCTTTTATTTGTTCTTCCTCTCATCCTTACCATCTGTCTGCCTTTCTGTACATCTTCTTTTTTTTGTTCTGCTCTCTACTTCCTTCTACTCTTTTTCTTGGTAAGGCACTCCCTGCAGCGCCATTAACACGCAAAATCTACATTTATCCACACGACAGCCTTTCACAGCTTCACCTTGTCCACTTGATCACTGTTGCAGGATGCGAGCCAGCAACATTAGCAAGCTGAGCTAGTCACGACAGTGCCATCCTCCATTCCTGTCTGCCACTCCCTCCACGTGCGGAGCCTGTCATCTGTCCCTGACGTCACGCGGGGGAGGTGTGGGGGCAGTGCCATCTTTCCTGCCTGCACCACCAGTAGGCATGCGCCATCCGACCTGCGCTGGTCACATGTAGTCAGTATTCATACGCCTACATCACGCTTCCGGTATACCTACATACCTACCTACCTGACGGTGATATGCCCACGCTCGGCGTCCTCGTCGATAAATTCTCCTACGAAGCGGAACTGCGGGGCCAATTGAGACTAGCGAGGGTGTAGCAGAGTGTCGAGGCGAGTACGAGTGCAGAGAAACCTATGACACAGTTCGGGGGTACAATAGCTTCAACGTGAGGTTTAACTTCCCAGTCAGTGTCATTGTAATTCAATCGGCCAGTCTGCAGTGACAGAGTAATCTCGCTGAAGCCAGCTGCCTTGACGCCCAAGACGTTCCTGTTGTCATGGGAAACTGCAGTTCGAGAACTTTCCAACTGGAGCTGGAATCAGATCTGTCCTGTGATCCGATCAGAGCAGCGCAGCAGAAGTATTTAGAAGACGACAATGAAAAGTCAGATTCTGATGAGACAGACGAAGACTCCGGCGACGTGAACGATGTCGATGACGACACAGTGGACGGCAACTGCAGCTCAAACGTGTCGGCGATGATGGTCGAGACACCTGTGAAGACGAAGCAGCCATTCGAGCAGGCCAGCATCACCAAGAAAGCCACCACCCTGGACCCCAGGGATTACGACTACCCCTTCGAGAACCTCGTGTTGGAGGGGGGAGGAAACAAAGGCATTGCATATTGCGGGGCAATCAAGGTGAGTGCCGCTTTGCTGTTTTACAGGCCATACTCTGGACAGGGTGAACCACTTACACTTCATCATCTGTCATGGCACCTTGTCCTTTTTTTAAAATTAGTGTGTATTTAGGTATTTTAACTCTTATGTACCTAGCTAACAGGAAAAGCATTTCGCAGTTAATTCCTCGGGTAGACTGACATGTGTTTCTATAAAGCATGTTTCTACTCCTACGTCCATAACGTATTTGGGAGAATTTCATACGATCTGAAACATCTCGAAGAACGAGAACTGAAAGGTGAAAAGCAATCCTTCCTTCTAATTTCTAAAACGTATTTTTGCGTGTATGCACAGGAAGAAGGGGAAAAGAGAAACAAATTTAAAACAAAATAACTAAAGTCATCTTCTCACTTACAGCTCTTACCTAAAACACTGCAGAAAATTAGATTAGTGCATAAATTGAGTTTTCTGTCGCAATGTATACACAGCCTGTTATAAACACCAAATACAGAGGGAGTTACCACAAGGGGAGAATTCCATGGACTAATTTACAAATGCATACCTACTCAGTTTGTTACTGGCGTGGATACATGTTGTTTTCAAGCACATAAACGTGCTAGCTGAAGATGTAGAGACCTCACCATGGCAATAAGGGATGAACCTATTAGTAAACAATAAACAACCCCTGATGACTGGTGACGATCGATTAGCCTATCTACTCACGTGTCATAGAACTCTTTGGGACGCCAACACTGTTTTTTTATTATTATTTCCCGCAATAGTAGAAAAAACACTGCCTCCGGCAGCAAAGGCCTTCAAACGTGCTCTCTCTTTGTTTCATTTTTTTATCGTTAATTTGAAATGCAACCATGTCATTTGAGTTCATGCTAATTGTTCTACATGTAACGTGTCGAAGCTGTCCGCGTTTTTTGTTTTTTTTAAATAGGAACAGCATGACATCGAAACAACTGTTCACCACGGTCGTACATATATAGTTCTTCAACAAAAAAATGCCAAACAGTGGTCATAAATGTTGATTTACGCGAAAGATTAAACCACACACAAATGCATGCACACACGCGCGCGAGGAAGAATAACAGTGACTTCGTTAGCACGTGAAACGTAAATCGAGAGCCTTTGCCTTCGGTCATCCACACTGCCCAGTGTCATCTGCTTCATGAATATAATCTCCGCGAAAGGACAGAGATGCCACCGTGTGCACACAGTCAACAAGAGATTATAGGCTGCGGGTGGTGCTTGCGAGAGTAGGAGACAGGATATGTTCCTCTGTAAAGATGTCGTATCAGCTACTGGCGAATGCTCCACGATATGTTGTCATTCTGCTGTGTTTCCGCCACGATTTGCAGGTGCACAACATCAGGAAAGTGTTATCAGGCTTGCACTGTCACGTGCGTCTATTAGATGGTCACTCCATGCACCCCTGAATGTTTTTAGACACATTATTTGGAGGCCATAGATTCGAAGCACATGTTCTTCAAGTCCTAATGGGGTGCCATTTTTTCCTAGGTTCTCACACAGCTTGACGTGTTGTTTGGCGGCAGGTTCTCGAAGAGCTCGACCTGTGGAGAAACATCAGACGGTTGGCCGGAGCCAGTGCCGGTGCGATGACGGCAGCGCTGCTGGCCGTTGGCTACAACTCCGACCAGCTCGAGAAGTTTCTCAGCCAAGGCCTCGCCGGAATATTTCTAGGTAAGACCATAGCACCAATGGGTCGATCTTTGAATTTTACACGCTAACACCTACAACCACATTGTCTTTTCGTAACCCTTAAGGTCAAGATGACACCAGTCCCCCCGCGCCATCAAACTCTAGCCACAAATGTAAATGTCTTTTTAAGAAACCTAAGCGATCTCTCTACAACCTCGTGTTACACTGACTCTGTCAGTCAGTACCATTTTGTACACTATTTGTCACAGACCACAAATGCGGATACTGCAGTTTGTTGCCCAATCTACTAACGGGATACGGGTGGAACCCTGGGATGAAAATCTATGACTGGTTTGGCCAGAAACTTGCAGAGCAGGATACTAAAAACCACAACCCAGACATCACCTTTCTTGACGTATGCAATTTTAATGTGATTTTTTTAAGCGTATATATCTATTTATGTCTCTATTAATATCTCTTTATTGTTATAGAATATTGTTTGTGTGAGCGAGAGAGAGAGAAAAAAACCTGTGCATTCTTTTAATCATAAGATTTCATTTTGTCAACTAACTTTTAATGAACATGACGTTTTTCCATGTTGCTTGAAATTTTGTTGTGTTAGTAAAACACATTCAGCATTAATGAATTTAATTATCAATGTAACTAAGGGAGATTATTAATATAAGCTAAGGGAAACCAATAGGTGTTAACAAAACAGGCATTGCTTAGAAGCCCAGTGTGCATGGAACCTTCTGGAACAACTTTTCGTTGACGACTGTCAGGCCGATGATGTACCGCGTCCTGCTTTACGTGTTCGTACAGGTGTACAAACAGTTTGGCAAGGAGCTGTGTATAGTGGTGACCAACCTGAACCAGATGTCCACAGAGTACTTTCACCCCAAGACCACACCCAACGTACCCGTGCGGCTTGCCGTGCGGATGTCCATGTCAATACCGGGTAGGTGGTCCTGCACTAGGGCGGACAGTCCTACATATCAGGCTAGCGGATCGCACATCAGACATCGCAGGCCGATCCTTTTACTCGTTAAGGTCTGTCATATAAAAGGCAGACCACCTTAGACCACCTTCCTCGACACAACTCTACAAACACTGCAACAGCAAGACATCAAAATTACTCATTTAGTGAATGGACCTGGATACATTTATGCTACAATGGCTTCAGCAAATGAAATAGCCGAGACAGTATGTTTATTAGTCATGTCTGTGAACAACCATGACGTCACTGTTTTGACACTATTTTAGGTATGGGGATGTTTGTAGAGAATGGAAGCGGATGGGGTGGTTATTTACTAAAATTATGGGAAGGGATAGCTTGCACTGCCTTTCCCTCCAACCCACTCAAGAGAAATAAAAATTTACCCCTGTGCTTGATCCTTAAATAAAGTGATTTTTCTCTTGCAGTAAAGTGAAACAAAAAGAAGTTAGGGCAGCATATATGATTGAGATTATATGTAACAGCACTGCGAAAGTATCGCAGTCACTTTGAGGTTGTTGCTTTCATGATTTCTTCACTTTTCATTTTAAAATTTAGTTTTGAAATTTATGTTGTTTTATGTTTTTTGGCAACCAGACGCTGCTCTTTGCCAACACTTTACTCTTGTTGTTTGACGACAGGGTTATTCATGGCCTTGAGCCACTCTTATCATGGAGAAAAGGATCTCTTCGTGGACGGTGGAGTGCTGTGCAACTACCCCATCCATTGTTTTGATGGTAGGTCATAGAATCTGTCCACTGTTTTGATGAAAGGTTGTGATATCTCTCCGCTGCTTTGACGGTAGGTCACAGCAGGTGTTAACTATTTTGATGGTAGGTGCATACACCTTAACAGCCGTAACCACTGGTCTTTTGCGGGAGGCCACAATTTTGTCGGCCGTTGCTAATCAGTATGGTATGGTAGGTATGAAAATGAGCTGGAAAGATTTGGTGATCTTTTGTAAGAAAACATGAATGAAGTGTTTTTTGTGAAGACATTGAAGGGGTTCGTAGTACAAAGGTCTCTGTTTTTGTGCTATTGGCCGTTATGATACACCGTACTTCCTTAACTGCCACTACCACTGACCTACTCCTGGTACTAATTTTACTGTCACCTTTTCGCTTGGTAGCTAGCTAAACAACAGAAGATAGACCTGAGTACGTTGGCTGGTTGCGTGGGGTTGGGTAGGGTGGGTTGGGGACACGCGTGAGACAGGATGCAATGACACGTATGACGAAGTGCTTTTTACTTACTCGCCCACGGTCCGTACATACGAAACACTGGAAATTCGCTACCCGTCTTCTTTCGGCAGTTAGGGAGCGGTAACAACGCCAAACCCATGATAAAACCGATGGTAATTACACCTACAAAAATAGGTGAGGTAGAACAAATGCTCATGGCAAAAGAAAGGTGGAATGTTGGCGTATGTGATCTTAATGGAGCCCGTTAAGGTACAAGCGATGGCAATAAATATCATCTTCAAAGACCGATATTACAAGGTCAAAGAGTTTACTGGCGATGTGTGTGTCTGTGTGAGATATGGAAATAACCTTCGCGATCGACATTCAGTTTGAGTTATTGACTTAGAGCAGCCAACAAACCATTTCATGAAGATAAAAGAACATGTACTGAACTCATGTAGCATGAACTACAGCGAAAAGGAAAACCCCACAAAAAATAAATAATGCCACATTGCTTAGTCAAGCAACTTCAAGATGTTTAATTTTAGGTGTTTGAAACTTTCTGATGATTTCTCTTTGAGAAATTCGTGCACACTAAAGTGTTCTGATCTGTAAAGTGTAGATGCTGTTTGTGAGAAACGAATAAGTCAATCTCCTGTACAAACAGGCTGGTGGCTGTCGATGGATCCCGCAGACAGTTTTCTGAAACGTCTGCAGCCACTGGACAACATCCATCGGCTTTTGGACAGAACCGAGCGCTTCGGCACCAAAAATGACAGGACCCTTGGCATGTTACTCGTATGTATCTTACTATGTTTGGCATGTTACTGATATCCTTGTTTTCTTTATTACGTTTGGCATGTCCCTGGCATGCAGGTTTTTTTTCCCCTTTTCCTGCTCAATGCTTGTGTATTTTGGACATTATATTGCTTATCACTTACTAATATTACATGCTTGTAATTATATAACTAACTCAGTCATGTGTATTTTGTATCTATTTGTATCTCTTACAATTTGGACTCACCAAGCACTTTTTCTTTTGTTACTATTGACATCTTTATATTTATCGTTGTCTTCACTTTACTAACACGAACTAATGTACCATTATCTCTTTTTAATGTCGTTTCCTTGTTTTAATTCAAAACTTGTTTTAATAAAATCAGCATATTACTGGCTTGGATTCCCCAAGTTGTGTATCAGATACTGCGAGATACGATCAACGAAATGTAGCTGGGGAATTCTCAGACTGCCTTCTGGCAACTTTAGATGGAGGACATACAGATTAGGGTACAGTTGTTAAATGAATGGAAAGACAGTAGGAAAGGAGTGAGATGGGTTAAAAATGGAAACAAACTTCTGATGGGCTAAAGAAATTGCGAGAAACAGAACCCCCTTTCTACTATGGTGGGACCTTAGTGACGGATTCCTTCTGTTGATCTGCATGAACACTAATCTGTTGGTATTGCTACTGTGGGCATTTGAAACGAGTTCAACGTGGTAGTTAAATTGGTTATTATCTGAAAACTCATTTTGAACCTGCCGGATAAAAAAAAGTGAGTCCCAACTCTGACCTGCTGTACAGTACCAGTAATCGGATACCTCAGTTGTCCACACATTGTCTCTTGTCCTTGTCTGATAATATTATCTAGGAACTGCATGGCTGTCCTGGACTGTCATGATAACATCAGGGCCCTGATGTCATGAGTCACTTATCTGAACGTCTGTTTGTTTTTCTCTTCGTCAGTTTGCCGACAACGAGAGAGAGTTGCTACGGTATCACGTGGAAGCTCGACTCGGAACACCTCTCCAGGAATTACCGACCACCAGACTTGCCAGGTCAGGTCAGGTCAAGTTAGGTCAGACTGACTTTTTAGCTCGGGTCTGACAATGATGTCTTTAAACTGTCTATTTAGTGTTGTCTAAAGAATGAGAAACACACGTTTGCAATATAGAGTTTGTGCCTACAATATGCAATGTTTGTGTTTAAAACTGTCACCTTTTCTGTGAACGCACATACTTCTAGTTCAAAATGCCATCTCTAAGTCACACTAATGTATTCTCTTATTTTGAGTATGTCTATATTTCACATTTGTTTGTGGGGCTGAGGGGCTCTGGTGCACAGGCGCACTAATGGTTGCCGTCAGCTAAAATGTTTATAAAATAGTATTTGACTATTGGTAGCCACTAACAGCCATATGTAAGATATTGCACTCATATCTCGGAGCGCCGAAGAAGAAAAAGAATATAAAGCCTTTTATTGCATTTCATCTTAAAATAATTTCAGATTACACGATACTGTTTCCTGAGTTACCTTCAGTTTGGGACACGCAAGACTTGTAATGTTCTATTCATAAACAGTTCAAATCCGTCGTATAATTTTAAAGCAAGAGTACGTTTAATTTATGTAAAAAACGTTCCCACTGACTGAGCACTGACCTAAATGTTTCGTGTCCTCACGATGGGGTTGTTGCTGTCACTTTGGTAACTTGCCTTATGAACTAAAGCAGCATATTAAGCAAGCATTTATTAGCAGAGGTCTTATTTTCTTGTGATTAATTTTTGTGGGTACATGTGCAAGTTCTCAGTCTGAGAGATTAAGCAACAGTTCTGGATTATTTGTGTTCCAGCGTGAAGAAGAAAAAGAAGGATCTGCAAGACAAAACACGAAAGGAGCACAGACGTCTTGTCAGAGCTGCCAACGCTTTCCTTCGGGTGAGCAATAGGGGTGCAGGACTCGGGTAGTCGACTGTCTCGCAGAGAACAACTAACTAGCCAAACAACACCGGATTTAATAACACAGTACTAACAGACAAGAAAGAAAAACACCAACATCACTAAACCACAAAAGTCAAATGTCAGGGTATTATCAGCCACGAGAGTGTAACGTGTATCCCACAACATCGAACACCTCTCAAAACACTCATGTAAAACACATCTGTGTTCACACATTTTGTTCTCTTTCTCGTTAATCTAAACCAGTGATGCCCAACCTTTTTCGGCCTGCGGGCCATATCCATTTCGGACAGCCGTGTTGCGGGCCATATCCATTTCGGACAGCCGTGTTGCGGGCCACTTCACCGCAAAAAATACCAAAAAAAAAACAAAAAACAAAAATAGAGCAGATACAATTTTTATTAGAAACAAGTTGTACTTACCATTAATTATGTACTAATTAGTGGGATATTTGAAGTTGTTTTCCCTAAACCAACTTCTGAATGTCCGGCTGCATGAAGAGACACCAAGTCGGAGCACTGAATCGAAATGTTCGTCCATCGAAAAAAAGATTGAGAGACGCCCCTACGTAGGGATAAATACTTCTTCTTCCCTTTTTTCGTTTTTTTTCGGTTTTTTATTACTAACATGCCGATTTCCTGCACTGTGGGCAGAAGTTTTGCGGGCCGGATGGCACCGCGTCGCGGGCCGAATATGGCCCGCGGGCCGTAGGTTGGGCATCCCTGATCTAAACTAAATAAACTTCATGGAACAAACATGGAAGCTTGAGTACTTAAAAATTAGCTGTGGTTTGTGTATCTACATTGTGTCAGGTATCGTAATATGTTATTTTCTCTTCTCGTTTACGGGGCCCGATTTAACACAAAGGAGTTGTTTCAGGTTCTTGAGAAACACGATATTAACCAGAGCTCTACGATTGACCGATCAGAGCTGTTGGCTGCCCTGGAAGATGTGAGAAAATATTTCTTTAAACTCAGTCGTGTGTTTCCTTTAAATACAAACATTTGGTCTGACAATATCTGTTCAGGATATGGAGCGAAAAATTAATGATTATATAAAAATAACATAATGTAATAAATAACATAAAAATATAATAATAATAAAATGTACTTTTTATAAAACCGTCAACTTTTCTCATTCTCCTCCTCCTCTTCTTCTTTTTATGATGATTGATGACTGATGACTGATGATTGATGATTGATGATTGATGATGATGCAGAAAGTTGACTTCAAACCCAAGTACAGGCGCTATTTGTTCGGTGACGCAGACGTCGATACCATTCTTCGGTCTCTCGACAAGGATGGAGACGGAGAGGTGAGGTCCTTGCATCCCCTTACTACAAGTAGTCTGTTAAAAGAGAGATAATTATTGTTCTGTACCACTTGGCAAGAACCTTGGTGAGTACCACCCCTTTAACAGCTAAACTGAACGAATCATGGCTGACACAAAACAACACACACACACAAAATAAATATCACGAATATTTAGCGCCCATAGAACATCGTTCTGAAAATTCCAGATCACCTACCAAGAACTCATGCGTTTCATGGAAGAGACGGGCATAGACATGCAGGTGCGTTTCCTTGGATACCAGAGGCAGGAAGTCAACAGCTTTTACACCTTTCTTTCTACCTTAGAGTCTACACTGCTCACCAATATCAAGCGAATCCACGTGGAGGTATGAAGCGCCTTCAATTGAAAGTGCTCTTTGTTTTAACAGTTGCGAAATGCTCTCTCTTCTAGACAGTTTGCATGTTTGATTATTTTTCAGTGTTACAAACCTCCCACTCCCATTATATTTTGTTGCAATTAATTTGTTACACACCGGCAAATGCTGTCCATTTACTTAAGCCATTATTATCTCTGTAATATTTTATTGCTGAACACCTTATAGATAGCTCTGATAATTTCACAACGACTAAGTTGTTTTAGCACTTTTTTCTTTTGCTCAGGTATGGACTCTAATATTTTTATAATATTTGTTAAAGGATTGTGACGTACAGCGGACAGTGGGCATCAACACAGGTCACGTGGACACCAACGATTTCGTCCTGGAGGACGCGGACAAACAGTTTCTCTTAGATGTAGGTTGATTCCCTTTACTTAACTCACAGATCAGTTCCTAACGGTACTGCTGTGATAAAAACCTTTTTAGAATTAACTGTTAAAGTGTTCATAAATATGTAACCTAGTGAACACACAGTTAAAGTGACTGATCTTCGTCTTTTTTTTATCTACCACTCCATAAAATAAAAGACTGGAAGATCACAATTCCTCTTAACTGTCTTTTTTTTTTTTGAGACTGATATGAAAATACCGTAAATCGAAATTGCTTATCTATTCAGAGAGGAAGGGCAGCTTGTGAAGCCTTCTTAAAATATTACGCTGCGGCTAAAGATTTGCAAAAGCGGGGATCGGCGAGTGATGAACGCAGCTCAGAGGAAGAAAACCTTGTCACACCCGAGGTTGTCTCCTCCGCTAAGAACTCTCTGGCAGCGCGAGACCCGGAGACTACCAACACACCATGCCCTCCACTTTCATCTGCTGTCCGAGAAGGTTCAGATGATAAGATGAATGAGTCCATTGAAACCCAGATCACAGAGGAATGTGTTCCTTGTGAGTATAAGTCTATTGAAATTACTTTCCGTAGTTTCGTACCTTAACCATCATGGAAAGAACCTCAGACATTGTTTAAAACCTCATCAACCACAAGTATTAACTCTGCCTGTCTCATCTGGCATTCTGAAAAAATCGATTCTTAGTTCATTTTTTTAAAGTTTGATGGTTATAACTTACTAAATAAAGATGCTTGTCTAAAGGGTACAGTGCAAAGTTAATTTTATTTTTGGGGGGTAATGTGGTAAGGGAATAAAGGAATCAGATCATTGCTACTTTTACAAGAGTTTGCCGAAATTCGTTATCAGACCTTGAAGCTTATTTTAATTGCTAACCAGAAAAAATTATTAATAAAAGCATGACATGGTCAAACTGAACATTTGGCAAAAATAAACTGGAAAAGTATGACAAATGCAATGCGTGATCTGGCCATCGAATTGTAAAAGAAAACGCTTTACCAATTTTGCCCTAAGAAAAATACTTATTCTCGCTTCATTACTATTATCCATGGACGCATTTTTTCTTATTAAAGTTTTTTTTTTATTTTCTTCCAGTCTTGAGAGACAATAAATCCTGATCCTTGACTTCTTTGGATCATCAGTCACCGACCAAGTCTGCTCGACTGTCAGTCGTTATAACCGATTGTGTTCTTCTCACGTTGGTTGTTGGTGTGTTCCACACAGATTCAGCAAGTTCTCATCTTCAGCTAGTCCAGCACTGTTGTTGCTGTGACATGCGAGTTCTTGCCCCGACACAGGATCCGAATGAGCTCCCTTCACACCAAGCAAGAGGCCACCAGATCTTGTAGCACCGTGTGTTGTCGCCATATCTTGTAGCGACGTGCGAGTTTGACAGATATTGTTACAGTTTCTTGTTCACCGCCTCATCTCCACAAGATATAATCCCTGATCACCCCTGCTTTCACCTCACCTGCTGTCAGGTGTAAAATGTGAGGTACGGGGACATCATATCTTTACACCAACGGCTCATCCATAACATTTAAAAAATGACAATGAAAAGTACAAAATCGCCCATTACTGTGTTTATCCCTTTTAAGAATTCCTGTATAGAGTGTTGTTTGACATAAATTTTTTAAATATTTATCACTACTCTTGCAGTATTAGAGTTAAATTTTCATTTTATCTTTTAAATTAAATATTAATTATTTATTTCCATTAATTATTGAAATCAATTTTCTTTAATTATATATTTTTTCTGGTTGAGGTTTTCTGTGCCATACTTTTGTCTTTTTCCTTTCTCTGAACATTTTCTTCTTTCTTTCCTTCGCCCTATGTTCACAGATAATTGTGCCTTTCTTTTTTCCCACGCTTTCTTGGATTGTTTTCGTTAATTGCATAAATAATTGTCACCTGCTACCCAACATGATAAATATCACAAAGATGGTGTTCTCACTTCCTGCAAGGACACTTGTCAATCACACAATGATATTTGATTGCACAATTTGGATGGTCCTTTGCCCTCACACACACACACACTCTTTTGACCCATGTACTGGCCTCTACACCGAACTAAGACTTTTTTGACAGGCACCAGTGATAAAGAAATATAATTTCCATTTAAAGTTGCTTTTATGTCACTTCAGTCAGCGTACTGTCTGGTGCACTTGTTGTGTTGCTGAAATACAAAATTTATTACATTTGAAACTGTTTTAGAGTAGCTATCATGTCGTTACAACATAAAGTTCATTGTAATTACAGTATTTGTCATGATACTAGTTAGGTGAAAGCTAAATGTCATGCAGACCTTTCTATTGAATTTCATTAGTAAATTTATTATAAACAAAGAAAAAACAGGGTTACATATTTCTCCTTGTTTTTAAGCACTCGGTTAAATCCCTCCCACTAATTCTTATTCTAGCCTTAACATAGCTTTCGTGGCCCCATAATCTTTCCATGAAAACCATTTTTTGAGTGTACTTGTTATATTTTTTCTCTCGTTATTGAGTCAACGGCTTTACGAAATCAGTATATTATACGTTTTTGGGCCTGACCAATAGCTTTTGCACGTGTGCCATTATAGTTCATATGTTATCTATAGGGCTATGTTTTGTTTCTGAAAACAGTTTGTGCTTCACCTACTACTTTGTGTTTCTCAATCCAGTAATTAAAGGAAGGGCGAGCGAGAGAGACAGAATAAGCGAGGGGTGCGGGTACAGGTAGCAAATTAATTGTGTTGGGGGAGTGGATAGCGAGCGAGATATTGTTATACAAGTGATGTGACCTCACTGACTGTGGTCGTTCCCGGCCATGATACATTCCAATAAAATACCAAAGACATTTGTGTCATGTTGCGGAACATATTGTCCCACGCCAATTTAACACTAACCCTTTACGCATCTGGTTCTGACCTCCCTTGTGCGTGTGGGTGAACGGACAGCATCGGGGGAGCTAGCATCCTCCCTCTGTGCACCCTTTGACTGCAGTGTATGCTTCATTCATTTATTCCTTCTTTCTTGCTCTTTCGACCGATGCTGCTTACGTTGACACTTTGCTCGATGGGACTGTCAATAACATATGGACGTTAAAAGATAACAAACGTTCAGTAAATAATTTTTAACCTTCTCCGTCCGAGTGGCATACAGACTGAACAGAAACAGTACCGCTGTAAGCAAGCAGTAACATGTTCTAAAAGCATTTTGGAATTCTACACGTGTGTTCTAAACAGTATGACATTTGATCTTGTCGATGTGTGTGTGAGAGAAAGAGAGAGAGAGAGGAGAAAGTAATCAAGCAAGAAAGGTGAGCAAGTGAGTAAAAGATTGTCCCAATTTCTAATTATGTCAATTTATTGACATCTAGAAACTGAGTCCAATCTAGATAGTCCACTGGTGTAGTTCGTGCACTGAGGTCCCTCAATAGTCTTGCCACGGCTTCACTCCAGCTACAGAATAAGCACTAACCAGTGGTAGCCACATTTAATGACTGATACACAGAGACTAGCTGCAACTATCCTGGTGTTTGTCAAAACAAGCTAATTTAATTAGCCAGTGTAAACAAGACAGACACGTGCGCTGTTGTCGGACACTAAGAAATCGATATTGTTCTTGGTGCAACACACATGCTGGCGCAAACGAGCCTATCGATGAACCTGCGTGTACACATCATGGCGTCCGATCCGTGAGTACGTCACAAAGAAGCAGTCGCCAGAACGAGTACATTTAAAAGGTCTAGGAAAGGTGGTTTTTCTCAGAGCAAGATTCCAGCCTCTGGTGAATGTATCCCTTCCGTTCTCGACATACATGCCCACAAAAATCTCCATTTGAAGAAAGAAGTCAAACTTGTGACGTCACATTTGTACACGACTAATAGGCATATGTCCAAGGTTCTCCTATTGGCTAAAGCCGTGACAATTTAATGATATCCATGAAGCATTCATTGCACCGGATAGTAACTTCTGTACCCGGTGGTCGCATCGACTGAGGGTTGCAGTCGAATCGACTCTGGGTCGTAGTTGAATCGGCTTAGTGAATGGTCGAATCAACGGTAGCCATGCGAACGTAACGTTTAACCTGTTGGTTAACATTGCATGCAACGTTCATTAATTAACAAAAGGTCCTAGCGGTCCCACTGGCTGAAGCTTTGACAAAGTAAATGTATCCGCTACAATCCTAACATCTGAGGTCTTCACCTGTTTCTAAGCATGGTGATATTTGTAGGTCCGTATCTCAAGAGGAAACAATCTCTTGTATTGAGCTTTATCCAATCATCGCCAAAAGGGGCAGGCGTGCAGACCTTTACGGATTCGAATTCATTATGAAGTACAAAACAAAAGTCTTTGGCTGTTTGTGTATTTGAAACTGGCCGCGCCTCATGAAGCTTCAGGCAATTCAAATCAACAGCAGCAACAACAACAGCGCTG
Source organism: Pomacea maculata (assembly GCA_004794325.1). Lineage (NCBI taxonomy): Eukaryota > Metazoa > Mollusca > Gastropoda > Architaenioglossa > Ampullariidae > Pomacea > Pomacea maculata. The sequence continues at coordinate 140,046 of SRHC01002267.1, forward strand.
GAAGAGCTGGAGATGATAACTTGCTGACTGTGCAGAACACACCAACAACAAGCCTGAGAGCAGTGCACCGAGTACTACCGCCTGGCCACCTGACAACAGATGTTATCGAGTTGAGACCGTTGCACTACACGACTCCTGAACTGCAGCTAGGAGAAGTCTAACATCGTGTGATTGTAGCTACGTGATATTTCAAAATCCTTAAACAAGATTACTACTTCTCTCTCTCTCTTTTAACCCAACCCTTTCTGTTTCTCAGACCAGGATTTCAAAATCGCTCGACTAGATTGTTTGTATTGCTCTCTCGCTCTCATTTAACCCTTTTAGCTTCGCAGACTGTGTTCACACTCGTTATGCTTCTAAAACCTAAGCTGTGTTCATCACCTTGATCCCTCCTCACGGCGTTATCACCGGAACTGCGGTTGATCGCCACCAGCGCTCGTGCCCGACTCATGACGTCATAGCAGCCACCGCCAAGCCCTACCACCACCACGGCTGCCGTGTGGTGAGTCGTCTCGCCGCTAGCTACACCAACGCCAAGCTCTCTGCACCTCGCCATCAGCAACAGCTCGCTACTCAACATAATTTATCGTCTATTCTTCAGGTCCCCTGCTTGTTGTCTGCCCCTGGCCCAGCTGACTGGAGGCCGAGCCACGGGTCGCCACTGCGCCGGAGTCTGTCGATGTACATCTGTACACAGCTAACGGCGTACAGCACTCAGCTGATCCTCCAAACATTTCCACCAACCGAGCAGACGGATTCATAATTCAAGCTGTCACTGAGGGCAGGCTTGTTGCGTAGCTTCATTTTGTTGTCAAAAACTTTATCTTCATCTTCGTCAGCCAGACTGTAGCTAGGTCTGACGTTCAGCTGCAGCGGTTTCTTCAAGGTAAGTGCAGAGGTGTGTGTATGTGTGAAAGAGAGAATGTATGTATGTCTGTGAGAAAGAGGGAGATAGTGTGTGTGTGCGCGCGCGCGCGCTGCAGGGATATTCCTTACCTGCTCGGCCTTATTGATGTTTGCCGTGTAGTCCTGGGGGCCGGTCCTGAAGCATGGCTGGTCAACGGATTATGGACTGACGTAAAGTGAATCGTAAAGTGAATCACTCTGGTAATGGCGTCGTCAACGTGTTAGGGCCAGGAGAGAGACAGCAGTTAAGACAGCATCTTTCGTCAGTCGCTGTCATGACTGTTTCTTTAGCAACAACGGATGTCAGTGAATTCATTCTGATATCAACATCGGTATACTGACTTGTATTGCAGGGGTTCGCAATTAGATATTGATATCTGTTTACTTCCAACGTGTCGTGCATATATCAAAATGTTTCAGTTGTAAGAAAACATTGTGTAGCTAGCGATACGTACTTATATCTACACACATAATTTTTTGCCTAAAATAACAAAATTTGAATATACAAATATCCTACACATTTTCATACACACTCTCTCTCACACACACACATTAGATCAGTTGAATTTTTTTCGATGTTAGAATCATACAGCACATTTGGAATTATTACTCATCGTAAACGTGACATTAATGCCTATTGGAGGATTTGGGCTACACCGCACAATGAGCATATCGTCCAGAGCCTGAGTGACACGTAAGAGGGATGGGGAAAGCGGAAAAAGTTTAACATCTCATACATATACATACACATACACATACACATACACATACACATACACATACACATATACATACACATACACATATATATTTCACGTCGGTCAGCAAATGTGAAAGTGTTTGTTGTCGTGATGAGCTTAGTTTATTGCTCCTTACCATCTACTACTACACTATTACTACATTGACATTAATCGAACAGCAATACACAAATAGCTATATATACATACGAGTTGGGGCGATTCTAAAAAAAAGTGGTAATCTATGAAGTAGATCCTTCAAGAACAAAAACGGACTACAGCGTATTTTAAAGAAAATACAAACATGAGATTGTGGTACACTCCGCTAGGCGTGTGACCATGACATCTTACGCTGACTTGATTTTGTGGTTCCGTTGACATGATAGAAGACACTGATCTCTCAGATTTGGAGATGACAAAGCCTGCCGATGACTATCGAGAAGTACTTGGCCAATAACTGCTAGCAAGAAACCCATTTGACAGCAATATTTTGTATAACTGGCGTGTAGTCGTTACACGATAACACATCTTCAAATTTAAGCCAATGTCATCCTTCCATTCACAAACAAGATCTTTCGATGTTATTGCATTTTTTGTTCTTTCTCTTTTACTAGCATACAATATTGTTATCTATTACCTTCATCATTTGCTACCGGTGTTGTTTGTAGTAATGGTGTTAGTTCTATAGATGTTTTAACAGCAGATAGAGGACTGTACTTGATAATCCAGTAGAACTACGTGGAAGAGGAAGAGCTTCCCTCTATCGTGCATATGCCCGACTTCTATGCCTTGTGGGCTATGTGGGGCTATATAATTTTATGTTTACGTCTTTGTCCCACAGTCCCCTTGGGGGTCTTCGCCTGTGACTTTTCCAAACTCTCGCTGTTAAACTGATCTTACCCACTCATATAATGTTATAATGCTTTTCCATGTGGGTTTGTGGGCGTATAGTGAGGGAAAACTCCATCTCTTCCGTATCGAATGTGCGTGTGCTCATGAGAAGTCTTGTTTACAACTGTCCCCAAATCAAAGTTGGCACAAAACAAGGAAGGTTAATGTCTCTTTTACCGACACACGGTGAGTAGGAGCCAGTGCTTTCCGCCTTTACCCGAGGCTTGTGTTATTTGAATTATTCTAATTCTTTATAGCCTACCTTTCTCACTAAAGAAAAGAATTCACACGAGAAGATAAAGAAAAATGTGTTGTTCGTATCTGTAACCATTTATACTAAAGACCCTTTACAGAATAGTTTTTGCTTGCTGGGTGGAAAAAAAAACCCAAGATCCAGGTGGGGGAACAGATAGATAGAAAATGTACCACGTGACCTCACACTTAAAGCAAATACTTGGTATCTTTGCTTTAATCTCCCCTTTACTAGGCGCTGCTTAGCACCACTCATTATCGCAGCTTCGTCGGTAATTATTTAGCCCCAGGCGTTTTATGGCACATGCAATCAGATAGTCTATCTAGTTGCAAGCGCTCGAGAAAACATGTATCATTACTGTGAGCCAGAATAAATACAAACACATGAACAAGTTAAAAACACAGACTGAGCTTTTGTTTACAGTTTTACTCGTTATTTTTCCAGTGCAATGTGCACCGTCTATGTTGTGAGGTAACTACTGTAAATGTTTGTACTCGTGGTTTGTCTGTGAGGGATTACTTCTTACATGCAATATACCCTTGAGACGTACGTGTATTAAATATTTTACGGTGCTAGATGTTATGGCTTGTTGTGTAGTCTTTGATTTCGTTTGAAGTTCTGTGAAATGTTTTCATGGTGTGATGATGAGAGTTGTGTCCCTTTGTCTGACAGGCTAAGGGGATCGGCTCTCGTTAATTTTGCTTATGTTTTGTGGTCGTACTTTGATTTGGACGAAAGTGTTGGACCTTCATGTTTACATGTGCTTCTGCTGTGTTTTCCTTCTCGTCTGGTTATCAACAGGACTGTATATAATGTTATCATCAAGTGCAAACTGTTTAGATCTGTTGACTGGATTCCACTCGTCTGCTTCACTCGCTTCGTCAGCGACCTTGAACTGCACTGAATAAACTGAAGTGATGATAACCCTTTACAACTTCATATGATAAAATTCCTTCATATTCTCAAGATTACTTAATATATTCCCAGTATTCTCCTGATGTCACTAACTTTATTCTCTGGATTCGTTACCGTTACATCTACAGTGATCTCCCTTTACTGTCGGAACGTAGCGAGTCCTAGAGTTGTCCTTCCTTCTACATCTTTGCTGCTATTTTGTTAACTTGTTTTACATCCTTGTTATTATTTTGTGATCTTGGTCTCCATCTTTGTTACTATTCTGTGATTTTGTTCTATATCCTTAATTGTTATTAATTTGTGATTTTGTTTTACATCTTTGTTAATTTTTGTTAACTCGTTCTACATCTTTGTTGCTATATTGTTAACTTGTTCTAAAGATTTGTTAATATTTTGTGATCTTGTTCAGCGCAATGAGTCTGTCTGTGGCTGAGATATTGAGCTTTATAAATTCCCACTTATTATTATTCTAACAGGCCCCATGCGGTGTATCTCAAGCAATGTTTTTGTTAGGCTAGATATGCTGTATTTCAGGAGGCAGAGTTCATGGCGATATTTTATATTGCTGTTTGTTAGGTCGCAGTATTGCAATATCTTCCGCAAAGTTGTTTTCTTGTTTATTGTCCTTTGTCTCATTTTCACGGCCGTAAGGTCACGTGCTTCGCTTCCTCTTTCCGATCCTTCAGCACATTGCATTATAGGTCTGATGATATGACAGGCTACTGTTTCCTAAAATCTGGGTGGATACCCACCCCTTCTGTTCTCGAGATACACGCCTACAAGCATCATCATGCACAGAAAGAGATCAAACTTGTGTTGTAACGTTTGTACAAATAAAATTTTAACTAATTAACGTATGGTCCCAGCTCCACCATTGACTAAAGTCCTGACAACGGAAGCGTATTCATACATAGTGATCACGCCTGCATATTGTATTGCTAGCTTTACCCAGTCATTAAAAATATTGCACCTTTAATTGCACACTAGACCTTTAAGTATTTCATGGTGCTTGTATGGCAACCACTCCTCAGGATGGTGTTGACGTCTTCGAGATTAGTTCCACGCACCACTTTTCATGTGATAGTTAACATTTAACCCACAGCTTCACACTACACGTAGTTTGCAACCATTCCTCCCACCTCCACCTCAATTCTTGCATGTATAGGATAACCGAGTCCTCAGACGTTTCATTTTGCTTATTTTCGGTGTCTGGCGCGCATCTTGATAACGTTGCTTACCAGTCGTTTCCTTGCAGCTTTCTGTTTTTTTCTTCTCTCTGATCGCAGATCTGCTTCTCAATCTCTGAGGTCTCGCAGTGCTACCAAAGGTCTGCCTCGAATTCCACATACCCTCCCCGGAACAGAGGAAGCGTCGGATTCACCTGTAATTCGTCTGGTAGTCAAGGAAACCGGGCAATATGTCTGATTTATTCGTAGCGTTGCCTCCAGTGACGTCAGGCAACAGGGTCTTCTTTGCGAAGAACGCTGACAGACCACCGTCTGAGGTACAGGAAGTAATTTATTGCCCTCCGGCTGACCATGACCCCGGGGAGAAGGTCAAGGTAAGAATAGACACTGGTGAAAACAGTTTTGTTTACATCGATCATGATACTAATTTGCAGTGATAACAAGACGCTGTCCTTGTAAGGGGTTTGGCAGGCAGGGGTGGTGTTGGTGCAAGCAGAGGCACTATTTGACTGATTTTTTTTTTATTTAGTTCAAGACTTGTTTTATATTAGATACTGAATAGATAATCCTTCCCATCAAACATAGCTGGGCCTCTCACATATAAGTCCTATTGCTACTTTTTTTTTTCAAAGGACATATTTACTCGTTTCCTTTACTTCACCTTTAAACCTTTTTAAAATAGGTAATAGCGAGGTAACAACTCTAAACACTTTAAGCTCTAATCACTCTCAGGTTCGGGTTGCAATTTTCGATTCCAGTTAAGAGAGAATAAACCTGCTCGTGACACCTTTTAAAGTGTATCAGATCAAACAGCGTAGGTCCATAACGGGATGTAGACGCAAATATGGGATGAGTATTTTTGGTATATTTCTATGTCCATCTACCCGCTCGCCCACTTGTGGCTAGTTCAACGGCGAACAACGACCGCAGATTACAGGCTAGGAAATGGGAAACCGCGGGTAAGATCAGAGAAGGCTCATCCAGTATCTCTGCAGACCAAGGACATTTGTGTCCAACGACTTAGAAGCCGTTCTCAAACCATTGGTTTCCTGTAACCTCCACAGACAACTTGGCCTAACCTGACGGCCGCCATGACCTGGCTAACCTGACCCGCGCTTCTAATCCTGAGGTTGTTACGTATTGATCGTCACATACGGGCTTTGGCAAAGGTCGAGAGAGCAGCATGAGAAAAGAAAGCTATTACTCCATCTTAGTAGCAGACGACTAACTGTTCCATGACCTTATGGCCGTCATCTTAGTGTTTCGTTTATGTCCCTCCATTTTTTTCGTTAGGCATTCTTTTTTAAGACAAGAAGAACGTAACCCCGAGTGAGTATTCTTGCCACGATTTCCTCGCTCTTTATTTTTCCCAAATAAAAATTAGATACCGTTACTATTTCTGTATCTTTCCATCTCCTGTAATGCTGTGGCATCGTCTCAATGATAATGATGATGCTGATGCTGATAGTTATGTACGGAGAGAGAAGCAGGCCAGCTGTGATTTTTTCCTGTCTCCATGACGAGATGATATGTGAGTGGGAGATTGATGGGTGTGGCAGGTGGTACTGCAGAGAAGTCCGATGACACGTTGGAAGCGTGTACTTAGGTTCTTCCTCTACATTAATCTCTACTGGGGCAGCTACAAAAAAACACAGATTCTAATACCTTAGTTGCACGCTTGAGCGAGGAAAGGTCATTATCTTTGTCACAACCAAACATTATCTTAACCTCTGATGTTAACAAAGCAGACTTAAAACGAAACTAAATCAATTTAATAATAGTCAGTAAACGGTACTCAGTCAGACCAACAAACCCCAGGAGCTGTCACAGAGGATTAGTCTTTGTCTTCATGTTTTTCGTCAAGGAAGAGCAATAAAAACGAAAAAATAAAAAATAAAAACGGAGAATAAAAGTCAGTGCAGGAGATGGTGCATGGTGTTTGTCGGTTGTTTACCAGACCTGGAAGGTAGCCGAAGCATCTGCAATTGAGGAAAGCACATTGCCAAAAAAAAACCACACTACCGGAAGGAATCTAGAAGGGACGGGCTGCACGCCGTGGTCTGCTGCGCCTGCGCAGTGCAGTCAGCATTGTGTATTGTTTGACGGTCACGTGACCACGGCTGGTGGTTGTCGTTGGATAAATTCGGGCGCTGTTCTCTGCATCAGGAAAGATGACGCAAGATACCCTTGTCCCCGTTATGTGCTATTTATAGCCCGTTGCTTCTGCCCGTTTTTTTTTTTTACTTTCTCGCTGCCTACGATAATCGCTGGTTCGTCTGAGAGCCATTGCAGCCCTGCAAGAACATTAGTGCCCCCAACTCCTCCCCTCCCCGTAAGATCCCACATTCGCCATCACGTCTAAACTTAGCGAGGAAGCAATGGGAATGTAGGAGCGGGTTGTCTAACAGAACAGAAGCCTTTGCAACTGTCAGCGGACGGAACACTTGAAATACTATATTGCAATCGATACTGGTTCGAAACCTGCTTGTGGCTCTATCAGCAAAGACAAATTTATCCAGCACGTGTTTATTTTCAAAGGCTTCGTGCTTTTTTAGGAGGTAGGGGCATGAAGAGAGGAATATTCTCAAAGACGTTCAGTCCAGTATCTAAAGTACTTTTTGTGCTAGGAATACTACTGACCCTGAACCCGGGTAACCGTTTTGGGCTGACTAACTGATGTAAAATTGTTTAACTTAAAAGTTTTACCGCTCATAGGAAAAAAAAACTGTTATAAAACTGTTTAGTTCCTTTTAAAGAGTTCATATTTAGCTATCCACGTTTCACTTTTCCCCTTTTGAGTAGAATAGTAATCGTCGCTGTAGATTAACGAAAGCAACAACTAGGACTAAGCTGAAGAGCATGAAATCTTGAATGAAGCACAGACTTCAGACAATACAGTATTCCACTCTCACTGCCGCACGGTTAGGATTGATTAAATGTGGACAAAAGTAGAATTGTGCTTTTTTGTAATGGTGATTACTTAGCACATAATATAAAATGGCAGTATGACAACCTTTTAGAAAATGTAAAAGATTACAGATGCATGGGCTTAATTTTTTTTTTCTACACATTTTTCAATTTTTTTCTACACGAACACCATTAGAAACCTTGTTATAGATATTACCACACAAGCAGAACGGAGCTGTTCTGAGTGTTCTCAACATGAAATATTATGTGATAGGGATATTATAATACTTCCGTCTTCTTTAAAGTGTTTGATACCCAAGTTACCACACTTATCTGATATGACACAGAAAATATGGGGATATTTTGAACCTACCCTTGTAGAACATATACAGTGCACGCAGTCGTTTGTTAGAGTTGTATCTCAGACACCTAACCATATAGAGTTTACAGGGAGCTTGGAAGAGACTAGCTGTAATTATTGTTGTAAGATGCATTAAATATTGGTTAAGACCAGTAAAGCTACCCGAATCGATATACGTCACAAATGTACGTTGAAAAAAAATGGATAGAAAAAAATAGAATCTAGCAAGTTTATATTATATGCAGTAAGAAATTATCGTCGAGGGCGGACCTATAACACGAAAAAGGAGAGACGGGAGATAGATTAATCATGGAGAGAAGGGGGAAGAGAAAGAGAAGAATAAGCTATTTACAAAGTGGGGAGAGGCCGCGGCAAACATGCAGTTCAATCTTCGTCAATGGCTGTTGCTGACTTACGCCTTGGCCTGCGTAGTTGTCGGCCGACCCACTGATGTATTGATTAACGATGATGTTGTCAACACGTGAGGCCCCATGTCCTTAGTCGGCGCCAGCTTTTTTGTGGTTTGCGGTTTTTTTCCCTTTTTGCTTTGTTTTTAACATCTGTAGAAAATGCATTTACATGTAGGCATGCGGTCGAAAGGATCTTGCAGTTACCGACATTGTATTACACAGCATCTACTTTAGTCGCCTACATTGTACTACGCCGCATCACATTTCAAACATTAATCGTCACTATTACTATCATCATCTTCGTTGTCATCCTCATCAGTGTCGTCGTTTTCGTGTTTTAACAAGTTTGAGGCGTGATTGACGCTTGGGACTCGCGCAACTTGACAGAACAAAATTATTAAGCCTACTGCTTCACCTTGTCCTGGTCCCCGCCTACTCTTTTTTTCTCTTTTTCTTTCTTTATTACTCCTCTCCAACTCTTCAGGCCCAAGCGTGCATATATATTTGATATTGACACAACATCTGCAATGCAGAAGATGTCATAAGCATGCGTGCTGTATTTTTCTTGCATTTCTCTTTCTCTAGTGTACATTTCTGGAACTGCAGCAGGCGCCACATACTCACGGTGTGATTCTCAGCAAGGCCGGCTGGAGCTGGGGGGCCGAGATGGGGGCAAACGATCAGGGAGTGTGCGCTGGGAGCACGGCCGTCTGGACGGCTCTGTGTCATCCTGGCGACCACGAGGAGCGCCTGATAGGCAGTGATTTCGTCAGGTTCGTCCAGCGACTTCTTTCAAGAGGAGTAGGGGGTGAAGGAACTGATCGATTACATCGATTTTGTGCTGTTCTATTGTCGTAAAGCTTTTACTTCTGCATGGCGGACCCACTCTATATGCTCAGCTGAACATTATATCTGCTGTAACCCTCCTGGGCATCTCCTCAGTCTGTTCTACTTGCCTGTCTGCTTTTCGCTCTCTCTACACCTGCCTGTTTGCCTTGCTCAGTGTGTTTCCACTCTTGACTCCTAGAAGACTGAATAATGTGACACCCGTTTTTAGGTAAATGCAACAGGTAGAAAAAACAATCCTGGACATGGTGTTGACACTTTCTGCTGTCTACACCGCGTGCACTGTACGGAGGCCTCCAGCTGATACACCTCAAAGCCCTTGTAAGCACTTTTTCCCATTGCCAAGATCAGCAACTACAGCACCTGAATGCGTTTGTGGCGAACAGATTAAATATAAATTCTTGTCGAAGTTTAGAAGCCCCCAGTCGTACTTTTAAAAAACCCCAAAGCTTGATGGTGGCACGAGAAATAGAAGTACTGTGTGCTGCTTAAATTCCAGTGAGAGTTCAAGTGATTAGATCTCCCGAACTGTTTTCTGTTTTTACGGTAATCTGATGCGTTCTTGCGTTAATCAGAGTTATGTACAAAGGCTTTACTTCATAAAATATAGTACCAACACTTGCTGTGTAATAAGCTTCTTTGTTGTTAAAATGTCGTCGATCAAGATATTCAACTGAAACCTCGATGATTGTCGGATTTATTTACATGCGATATTACAGTGATTGTACTGCTAACATAACTGACCCCAATCTAATTCTTCAACATTATAGTTGTCCTCTAGAATCTAGAGATCACGAACAAAGATCGTTGGAAAGCGCAAAAACACGATGGTCCCGCTTCAACATGGCGGCAAAGCTCGCTTTGACGTGACAGGCGGAGCTCGAAATAAATCGTGGGGTTTGGTGCGCAGTTATCAAAATTAATGCATTTTCTAACGAGAACAGCCTTCATGTTTAGGCATAGGAAGGATACAAATACCAACGAATTGAAAAACGACGTTTATACTCTCGGTCTTTTTTTTTTAATTCAAATTTGCTAACCCCTGCTTTGTTGTTGTTGTTGTTGTTGTTGTTGTTGTTGTTTTTGTTGGCAGAAAACGGAAGGTTGAATAGACAGAATGTGAGGTGTTGTTTACAGCAAACGAAAAGATGGCCTGATGTGACGCTGTCGTTTGTGACAGACTGGCATTAGAACGAGCGGGATCTGCACGGGAGGCCCTCGATACTGTAACGTCACTGCTGGTCAAGAACGGCCAAGGAGGCCCATGCTGTGAGGATCCTTCCTACGGCCAATGGACGTATCATAACTCTTTCCTTTTCGCTGACCGCCAGGAGGCGTGGGCGTTGGAGACAGCGGGGCGCATGTGGGTGGCGAAGAAAATAACGGGTACGTTTGACACGTGCGTACGGCCGCCCTCGCACGGTGCGACTTTAAACATCCTTTAAACGATCGCTGAGTGTGGTAATGAAACAGACTTTCCTCGACCGAACGCTGATTCACTTTCGAGAAAATGTGATCAGACCATCTCTGAAGACGTAGGTTATCCTGCACAGTCTTGTGGAGGACAGAATGTGGGATAATTCTGCGTTCTGTCTTCCTTTGCAGGCTAGTTCTTGTTCACCACCTTTAAATCAACAAGTCGAACCGTGCGAGATCACGGGCTTGACGCACTTCATGAGTGTGAATGGGGTGAGAAGGACTGGAACAGGTCTATTCCAGTGCCGAAGGGAATGATGTCCAGACGTAAAAATTACAGAAGAAAATGTCTAATCTCGTAAGAAAGATACATCCCTACAATCGCCTCCCGTAATTGTAATAATCCTTATCTATTCTTCTTGCCGTGATATAGCCTATGTTGCTGGCGAGCCAATCAGCCAACCAATCAACACACCCACCTAAACGAAACCAACATCCCTCCTTTAGACCTGGAAATCGGGATGTCTTTGGTTCGGATCTTGTATCGGCATGCTGTTTATTTTCTTCTCATCGTGTAGACTGTAGGGCCTGTTTACATGGCTCCATTTTTTTTAAAGCTGTGACCAGAACTGATAGTGTGTTATCTATGAATGTTACAGCGATTGCTTGCCCAGCGTAAAGCACCGTCTCACACACACACACACACACAGAGTAGCCTAGGAACCTCGGCTTTGGTGGTGGTAGTGTGCGTGTGGGGGGAACTTCATGCTGACATTGAATGACGTTCACATTCTTTTCTCCTCCCTATCTTTTTTGAGGGGGCTGCTGCCCGTCTTGTCAGCCGGGAATTCCGGTGGCGCAGCGGTTAGCGCCTGTCACTAGTACAGTGGAGGTTGGCTGTCCCGGGTCCAGCTCTCGTCTCGGGCACGCTGTTCCTTCTCTGAATGTGGCTACAGTTGCTGACTCGACGTAAAACATCAATTCCCCATCCCCACCCCCCACACACTCCTTGATCACCAGGTTCTTATGCCACTGACACACGCGCAAGCACACATACACACAGACACACTTCCCCGTATTCATATTTCAGAGCAGTTCTAAAGTTACATGCTAGTGTGAAAAACTGTGCAGAGAGCGTCTACTCCATGTCCAGCGTTCTGAGCATCGGCACGGACTACGACCTCTGCTCCCCGGGCTTGAAAGAAGAGGCAGAGAAGAGTGGTCACTGGAAAGGTGACAGCGGGGACGTCAACTTCTCACAGGCGTTCAACGCCACCTTCGCGGGACTGTCGTTGTCCGAGAGACAGCAGCCGCAGAATCGCCTGCGATGTGGCCGCCAACTCTTGCAGGCTCGTGCTGCCAAAGGTGAGGTGTAAAGCAGCTGTAAGATATGGCAGCCGTCAATTTTGTTGCTGTGTCTTTGCGTCATTCTTTGCTTTCGCTGTTCAACCTTTTTTTTTCACCTTTGAGTTATTCTTGCAAGCCAAAACACCAAAGGAAATAATTTAAGAACACTTTTGTCGTGAAACTGTGTAATCGACTTAATATACTAAATGTATTATTTTTCGTTTCTGTTGCCATGGCGACAGCTTGCTAGAATCTACGCTAATAAACACAGCAAATAGTTTTTAAAGTTATAAGGCCATAACAATGCCCAAGAAATATTTTGATATCATGTACTCTCCTCCCCCAAAAAGAATACATGAACTCGTCTAAATTTTATTCCGTTTTTAATTTACTATCTCTGTGGACGCACATGCAATGGATAACTTAACTGTAAATTTTTTTGCGAAAGCCGACAAGCTGTATATCTTAATTGTGATTCTTGCTTCTAAGCTTCCTCAATACGAAGATCGCATTAGCTGAAATATTAAAGATATCCCTGAAATGTAAAAAGATAAGCATCTACAGCGAATTCCTCAAATGTTTACGACGGTATTTCCAACACAGAATGTTTCATGTTTAATATTATACTTTTGACATTTTTCTCTTTTTTCCAAGGTAACATTTCTTTGAGTGACTTTTTTGAAATTCTTCGGGACAAGGAGTCTTGCATTAACATTTGTGGCGACCTCCTCACCGTTGGCAGTCAAGTTTCAGTGCTGCAACCACCCAATTCAGAAGTGCCTGATGTCCACTGGTTTACTGCCACTCCATTTCCCGATTTATCTGTTTTCAAGCCGTTCATCTTTTGCGCTAATCCAGTGCTTGGACACTCTACCGTCTCTCCTGTAATTTCAATGGAAACTAAAGGAAGGTCCGGCTCCCAGACATGCGCAGACAGGCGCCATCTGCTGTACCGTATGCACGAACAAGGGAGAGAAATCATGGAGAGCGGAAGTCCTCAAGGGAAGAAACTTCTCGACACAATGAGAATCCTGGAACGACAGTGCGTGCGAGATATCGCCGAATTTCTCAATAGTTTTGAACCGTCGCTTATGGAAGAGGTTCCCGAACTATTCAAAGATCTGGTCGAATCTGAAATAAAGTTTTACAAGTGAAAATACCACCTTGTCCGATGCCTGTAAACCATATCTGCTATTCTGATATCCATCGCTGTAGGCTATCATCGTATAGAGCTCAAATGTGAGCGGCAACAGCTGCTCACGTCTCATCGTGTCATCCCCACGGCATTAGATAAAAGTTTTAAACAAGAGAGAACAGGTGCGCAAATTGTTTCAGGGGAAGGGAAATGAAAGGTGCTTGCCTAACCTCTCTGCTTATTTACTATGTGAGAATCGATGTGGGTTTATCACAATTTTTGTGTAATATGCATCTCATAAAATCATAATAATGTCTTTTAAATTGTATATCTTCACACAAGCCAAGAGAATGTCAGTATCCAACCACTGTGTGATTATAAATTTCATCAAGTGTTCTGTTTCGTTTTTTGATAAATAAAGTGCCGCGCACCATAGGAAACAATTAGGTTCCAACATTAATCCCTGTTTAACATAACAACTTAGGTTACTTATATTGAAGTTGTTTCTTAAAAAATTTACTATTTAGAAAGATAGTCTTGACAGGAAAACTTTAAAAATTTCAGTCTAGATTTTGAAAACGCTTTGGATCCCAAGCATAGGTAGTGTAGGTGACACTGCAATCCCCCCTCCGCTCCGTCTTTTCGGTAATAGATTAATGCACTTAACCGTGCAGTAATTCTTTTTAACTTAATTTTTCATTGCAAATAGCAGTTGTTCGCATAAGTATTTACCTCCCTCGTGCGTGGCGTGTTTAATGGAGTGTGCTAATCTCCTTGGTGTCAATTTTTTTTTATCTGAAAGTTGACATGCAATAGTCACAGTATTCGTTCATGGATGCTGAATTCTGTGTTCCTGCCGTTGGATAGTAAAGCACTCGTTAAATCGTGTGTGGCACTGCGATCTGGAAACTCCTCCTGAAAAAAACATAGCACAGAAAAATAGTAAAAGGAACAAAATGAATAAAAATAGCCGCATCTCTAACAATGGTGCCACTGTTATGTGCAGTCATGCGAATCATCCTTGCCAATCCTTAGAACTGAGGCGTGTAAATGGTTGTGAAATCCTTACATGTTTTCGGGTTTTTCTAAGCAACAATCATTTTCCTGTTTATAAATTCCTTGCGAATTCATCATTCCTGCTTGAAAATATTTGGATGATTACCATTATGAACTTATGAACTATTGCTTTGCAAATGCACACACTTTTATAGCGATGGGTTTAATTACATAAATGACGATTTTGTGGGACTGGCTGTGCCGAGTCCAACATCGCAATTGCCTTAAGTGCCGGGCTTAGTGTAAGCGTACTTGTAATTTATTTTTAAGATTACCACACAAAGCTTTGAGTTGGATTATGCAGTGTGAAAATCGAAAGCTGATTTGCCTTACTGTGTCTTACTATGTATCTTCACGCAGTCTAGAAATGCATTGTCACAAAGTACAATTTGTACAATTTTTTAAGGCTTCGTTTTTGCAGTGCATTTGCGATATTCTTTGTGAGATGTTCACAGCTTGATACACGGGGCCTATTTTGTATATAAAGGTGCTAACAGACCAATAAGTTATTCTTGTGTATATTTAGCTTCTAAGGTTTTCTGTAATTTTACGTCAAAGGTTTTAAAGACTTTGAGTGCGAAATTCATCGGGGCATGGAAAACAAATTGCTTATATAACTCACAGGATCAGCAAGTTGCATCGTGGATTTTACGGTTCTAGACTGTTTTCAGAGTGAGAAGCTCTCTTATCTGGACACATATAGTCGAATATGTAACTATGTTTGGCAAATGTTTATATGACCATCATGTAAATTTTACCAGATATTGTCATATATTTGGTAAATTGTCCAACCGAGAAGGTCCTTAAAACAAGGATTTTGACCACTTGATTTTAATTTAAAGCTTTGTGGTAATCGATTTGTGGTCACCTGCTTCTCTGAATGGTTTTCATGTGGACTTGTTTTTTCCATGGCAGTTGATTTGTATTTTGTAAATTATGTGATTTATGATGGCTTATTGATTTTCTTATCTGACACGCCAACCCCCCTTTCATAATATTTTCATGAAACCGTCTGTGCATGATCTAGTGAAGGCGAACAGACCATCTCGGAGAGTGAAAATTTGTTGTCATTTGTTCTACAGAAGGGCCACTTTAAAACTTAACAAAAAATGTAAGACTGTGCTCTTATATCACTGCACTATGATTTTTTTCAAACTTTTTCTTTAGATACGATTCTTAGGTTTTAAAAATAATATTTTCTAAAGAATTTCTCCTTTCGACAGTCCATAGAAACGAACCTTTTCTTGATCTCGGCTTTTCCGTTCTTGAATCTTAATTTTTTTTCCGTTTCCCTGAAAGCCGCATTCTATGATTACGTAGTTGACGTATAGTAACTGAGATACCAACAAGGACGACGTTACGGTCCTTCCACGCATCCATCCATTCGCCTATTCAGGAACTGTGCTAAAATGACGTTTTATGTGCAGACAGAAGATGAGTGTTCGTCGCTTTTGCTGAAGTTAAACATATTGCTGAAATCACATTCTGTAGACGAGGTTGTGCAGAGATAAAACATGCTAAAAGGGACTGCAGATGTACACAGTACCGTTTGATCGTAATTCCTTTTGTCCAACACACACTATTGTTAACACATTTAACAATCTGTTTGCCTCTAGGCTATTTTTCTGCGTGTGTGTGCTTGATACGGATTTTACATTTCTGCACGCAAGCTGCGATGTGGTAGTAGCAGCCCACAAACTACAGACTACGAGCAAACGTGAAATAAAGCTATGATAAAAAACAGTTCTCTTAGGTTTTGCATACAAATGCGTGTGTGATACGGCTACTGGTTTTAAAATGTCTAACGTTGTTTCACGTTGTGTTCATGAGCTACACCACCACACACTCATCTCCGTCCTCGCCATCACCACCTCATCTCATTCCAGCGATAACGTGTAGCTTCTATCAAACTTTCCTCATCCTTAGGCGCCATTTGAGGTGGGTCATGCGCTCAGTTCACCTGCGTGTGAGAAAAATATTCAGTTAGCTAAGATAAGTGAAAAAGTAGCACTGATTCCTCAAGGCATTACGATAGCATCGAAGAGAGTTTTGACACTTGCAAATACCGCCATATATGTAAGGATAGGTGTCAAGCGGAGAGAAACGAAACGAGAGAAAGCCTGAGCAAGATAAATACGACGCGAGTGTGTAGCAATACTCATCGATTCTTTGACCAAACATTGCATGTTCGCGGATCACTGGATCTATCAGTACGTTGTAGATATATCTATATACATGCCATTAGGACCGCCTTAAATTACGACGATGTTCACTTTTGTTCTGCGTAATATTAGTTTATCGCAACTTCTTCTGTCAAGTATTTTTTTCCACCTGAAACTACCCGTAGCATCTTAATTAGAACGGATAAAATATACATAAAAAAATAAAGTATACCTATCAAACAGCCTACAGCCAATTAAAGCCCCAATCGAAACGAGCATAAATATATCTTGAAATAGGACAACTGTGTGGATATTTATTAGGCTTCAGCCACCACCCTCCCGTCACAGTCCATCTCCTGTCCCTCTCACTGCTTTACCTTCCCAATACATTCTTTTGAGTTAGGAACGAATTTTTTCCAGACAACTGGATAAGCTGAGGGAAGTTTTGGTTAAATTTATTTTTCAACCAAACGAAAACAATTCTCAACATTAAGGCAAATAAATATGGGTATACCCATTGATGACAATGCAAAGTGGATCATTAAAAAAAAAAAAAAATCAGAATTTGCTCCGGATATAGATAAACAGAACAAATGAGAATGAGTTACACCTGAATTTTTAAACTCTTAAACACTATTTTAAAGACGGACTGACATATTTGATGATATTCCCCAAAATAAAACTTAACTGAGCTAGATATATAGGGTCTATCAGAGGGTATAAAGTGGCACAGATTTCTATAATCTCTAGACTGAAAATTTCCACGAGTTTGGCGGCAAAGCACGGGGAACATCAACTACAGGCAAAAAGAGTACGCCATACGTGTGTCTTTATAAGTTCCGAACATTTCTTATCATTTGTAGAAATGGCGAGATCATGCTGACCAGATGGTTGCACCAACCCAAAGAAGATTCAACGAGCCTTTTCATGTTTAAGTATGCATTTTGATATGTGTGTGTGTGAGTGCGCGCGCGCTTTATAAGTGAATCTCGTCACCAATGTAAAGGATTTAATACGAAGCCACTTATTATTTTCTAACTGTAAACTCTAAAACTACTTATTATTGTCTAACTCTAAAACTACATACTCAAGGGGCACAATCTACCAGAGGGGTTGACTGCTTCCCTTGCTTCCGACACCGCTGCCCATAAAGCGATGAAGAATTTACATAGCAGAAGCTTATTGTATATTTCATTATAATTATCGTTTTAAGAATATTGCCTACTTAAACAGTGCATTATAATCAAAATGATTTTTCACATACAATTTCAAATTACATTCAGATTCATCGCCGAGGGCTTTGTGGTCTGTGTCACAGACTTGTATGTAAGTCTGTGGTCTGTGGACTCTATGGTCTTGGAATGAAGGTCAGAGAAAGGGGACGATACTCTATAGAACTCTCGGGCGCCATGTTTATCGAGGGATGTAGTATTTGGTAAGGAAACTTTTAAGTACTGTTTAAATAAATGTTAATGACTTGTTTTAAAAATTCTTTGCTTAGATCGTATATTTATATTTTAGAGTTTTGATTCACTGGTGCTTTCGAATGCGTGAGAATAATATTGATGGAGATAGCATACGACAATACCCGTCTGCATCAGCAAGGCGCTCTTTCCGGCGCTTCGAAAGAATTTTAGCGCTGAATGTTATCGGAAACAGTAGTAATGGTATTGCATCTTTATTTGCTCATATATCGTCGATTTTTACCGTGTTTGTGAAGTGGGGATTCGTGCATAACGACTAACGAGCAAGAACTCTTGACATTAGTGGGAATAATGCGAACACCGACGCGATTGTGATATCACGCGAGTTACCGTTCTTGTTCACGGTATTGCACTGACAGCCAAACAAGTTATCTTTTACATTGTATTGTGATTGGAAAGAAGATTTACGCAGATAAATCCTGTCCAGAACTAAATTACCTCATGAAAGTTGCTGTCTTCCTATTTGTTTATTATATAAATATTAATGCTTTCATAATAATTAAATGGCAAGTGACATGCAACAATTCAAGTAGGATCTAATTGGGGAGTAATTGGGTACTTGTTACTAAGTAAGCTTTGAGTAAAAATATTTGCTTATTGTTTTATTGTATTATATATTGTTTTATGCTTTTGAATGTAAAAGTTTTGTTATTTCAGAAAGACTTTTGGTAGTGCAATTTCTTTTAAATGGATAGGAATTGTTATTACATTTGGAGAATGTCTTTTTCTTGATTGATTTTACAGTGTTCTTACAACCAAAAGTCTGTTTTAATCTTTCCCTTCTCCTGCCAAAGCCTGCTCTAGTCTAGACAGACTAGAAAGTAAGATAATTTTTACTCATTCATAAAATCTCTTTATTATATGCTTGTCATGTCTTGAATAAACATGGGGTGGAAATTCTTAATTCTTTGAGTTTCATTTCTTTTTATAACAGAAATATTCCTTGATTTTTTCCTACTGTGCAGTGTTTTAAGCTCATACACAATGTAAATTAATGACACAATGCATGTTTATTATTTACAGAATTGTGTAGAGTATTTTCTTTCTGGTGTTAAAAATGATTGTATCACTTCCAGTAGCACTGTTTTTAGTCCAAAGTAGTATAGGGCAACATCTTATATGATTTGTTACTCATTGTCGCAAAAGTGTAATGATAAGTAATGCTGCAGCAATAGAGCTTGCGACAATGATTGTTTGGCATTAAACACAATCATTGTTGCAAGTTCTATTGCTGCAGCATTATTTATCATTACATTTTACCTTAATCACAAACTTTTAGAATATGTACATTCTTAATTTATTATTTTCCTTTTTGAAGCTGTGTTATTACATCCTGCAAAAAGCCAGCATGTCCAAAAAACGGCCTGCAGAAAGTGGATGGGAAAGGTATTCTGCCGATTTTGTTTAGACTCATTATAGTTTTATTAAGTTAAAATAGTTTCTGCTGTTCATTAAAATTGATAGTTAGATTGCTTATGTCAGAATAGTATTTTGTTGCTTCCCTTTTAAAAGAACATCCCTACTTCTATTAACATTTGTTACATTATTTCAATAATTTTGCTTTATCTAAAATATGTAACTATTAAATTTAATCAGTATTACAAGGCTTCACTACCAGTCACCTGTCAGAAACCATAATGTTACTTTACAAGAGATGGTACTTTTAATGTTTTTGATCTGTATCTTATTATCATTGTGAAATAATTTTCCTTTATAGTGATGAGGATGACTTGCTGACCGATACAGGCATAAGTGCCTTCAGAGTAAGTAACACTATTCTGTGACAAGAAACACAAAGAATATTTTGATATAGAAATGACTTGCATGATAGCTTGATTACCAGCCTCCTCACCTCTCTCCTTCCTTTTCCCTTTAAGGTGGCAGCAATTTTCTTCCATAAACTTAATTTGTTTGCACGTCGTACAGTGATTAGCAGACATTTGTAGAATTTTGAATACAGTCAAATCTCGCTACTATGCCACCCACTGGGACCGACCAAAAGTGGCATAGTAGCGAGAGTGGCATAATACCAAGGGTTCGTAAAAACGGCTTTATTTGCTCAAGTTACCCGTCAGTCCAAAGCTCTCAAGAATCGTCGGCTGGCACTAGCTGTCTCCTCTCATTCTCCCCCTCACCCCTTCATCCTCCACCCCTCCCAACCACATCCGCGCACCTGCATCCTGTCGCTAGTCGACCCCCTCCCGCTCTCCCTGTCACAGGGCTGTCACCCGGCCAGCGACCACCACCCCCCATCGCCAGCCTCCACCCTCCCTGTGTGCGTGCTATGTTCCATCCCACCTAACTGCGATGTCCCACACTACCATACAGTATAATTATCGAGCACTGCGTGGAATTTCACAACTTATGCCTTTTAACAATCACACAATAGTAGCATAGTAGCGAGAGTAGGTGGTGGCATAGTAAATTTATTTTGCATTGAATTTATAGTTGGGACCGAGCAACAGTGGTATAATACCGAGAGTGGCTTAGTAGCGGGATGGCATAGTAGCGAGATTTGACTGTATTAGTATTTATTGTGATTTATATGTATTTTAATTCATATTTAAATCAGTACTTTGGAACTAGAAAATGCATATGTAAATTATATACTTTGTTGAATCATTCATAGTGGTTAGCATTTTTAGATTGATAAGCACCGATCAAAGAAGGCCACGCTATTTTTGTGTAAGTGCATGTTTTAATGAAACTTTTTTTTTTATATATATATAAGAGAATCTAATGGCTTTGTGTGTGGTGCCTGACATGTGTAAAGTGATCAGTATTTATATTTGTTCAGATCTGTTCATTTGTTGACCAGTTTTAATCATGTTAATTATTTATTTTATGTTGTAGCATGAAGATGTGGATGAGTTAGATGAAGATGCTCTATTAGGAATGGATGATGGCACTCATGCACAAGGTGTTGGGTATGTATAATTTCTGCTTGAGTACCTACAAATTCAGAAAGGCTAAAGAGGGCTTGCACTCCTCTGTTTTTGTGTTTTTTGTTTGTTTTTTTTTTTGGTATATTTGTACTTCTATTTCATGTACTACCTAAAACATTAAAAATAAATTTTTATGTGATATTAAAACTTGTACTTTATTTACATATGTTTGTGTGTGCTGTTGAATTTTAGAGATTGTGACTATTGTGCAATAGTTATCGAGTTTCCTGTTTCCAAACAAAGAAGGAAAGCAGGGGAAAGGATGGGATATAGCTGTGTTTGCTTTTTAAAAAGAGTAATCAGTCTTCAGGCTGTGTTCTGTTCATTTGTTACTTAATTGTGTTGTTTAGCTGTTTACTGTTGTCAGTGTTAAATAATTTTGGCTTTTTAACTAATGTGTTAATGCAGTTGTAAAGAGTTTATTTATTTCTTGAAAGGCTTTCTTAAGTGATCACAGTCAAATGTCAGGTTTTCTTGCAGATTTGAAGAGCAAGGGCAATATGGAGATGGAGAGGTGAGTATGAACAAAATCTGTTTGTGGGATCCAAACCCAGCTATCCCATAAGATAACAGAGCAAAGCTTGTAAAGGGGATTTAATTGAGATTTTCATTCTTAATATTGAAGATATTGCAGTTTTGTCTTGCATTGGTTTCAGCTTATCACGAACTCAATATCTGTTTGTGTACATTCAGATAAGTTGCACTTGTAAATTTTATTGAATGTCTTGTCTTAATTCTTAAGAATTTATTTTTATTATTTGACACTTTTAGGAGATGCTAGAGATTCAGGTGAAGGATGATGAGTTGGATGAGGAGTTTGTGGTAGATGAAAAAGAAGAGCAGCTAGATTACTATGATGACCAGTACCAGGGAGATACATCATACTCTCATATGACAGAGGAAGGCCAGGAAGGTGCACAGTATGAGCAAGAGGATGCAGAGGGTTCTTATCTACATGAAAATGTTTCACAAGAAGAGGGTTCTTTCCATCATGAATCTCAGGATGTCTTTCTGAACGAGTCTAATAATTCAGATGCTTCATTTCAGAATGAGTCTCAGGATGCTGTGGCTTCATATCAGAATGAATCCCATGGTGTGGAGGTCAGTGGTAATAGTGTATTGCTTTAAGGGGAGTTAAATCATAGACTTTTCCTATATGTCAATATTTTGCTTCCTCTTTGAAGTTGAATATTGTTAGATTATTTTTTTGTAGTGGGAAGCTGGTTGTTTCTAAATTAAATATTGCAGTTTTGTCAAAGCAAAAGCTACATAAAGCTTGTTTAGGTGCCATGACACTAATATTTTCACTAACAATTTCTTAACTAATATTTTACTAACAAGAATCGCACAATACTAAATAGTACTTTTGTTATTCAGGAAGAAAGACATGAAGAAGAAGAGGCTAAGCTTGAAGAGAGTGACAGTGATGAAAGTGGAGATGAAGATAAACATAGAGGACGGTTCATTAGTGAAAGGTCAAATATCATCACGTTGAGCAAAGCCAAGTCTCGTACAAATATCCCTGATACTCTTGGTAATATTTCAGTTTATTGATGTCATATTGCATATTCTGATAAAACCATTATGACTTGTTTTTCAGAATGAATTTTTTTATTACTTGCATGCAGATTGTAATTGAGTTTACATTGTGACTTAATAGACAATTATATTTGCAGAAGTATCAGGAGAGCAGCAGGAACAACTGAATGTGCTTCAAAGTAATGTACCTAGATACAGAAAGAATCGAGGTGATAATGGCCAGCGTGGTGGGCTACAAGCTTATCAGAGACAGGAAGGACACAGGGGCATGCTTCTTCGAGGACCATTTCAGCAGACTCATCGGCAGCCATTTGGCATTCGCTTGCATCCTCATCATCAGCAGTCTCTACCAGGACGTCGTCAAGGCCAGCTGCCTCAGTTTGGACAGCCCCTTGGTTTTCTCAATGATGCCAGGTTGCGCTTTGGCCCTCCACAAGGCTGCCAAGAGGGTGTAAATCTTGGCCGACCATTTGGTGAGACATTTCCCGGCAGTCATACTGAGCCACGGCCTTTGCTTAGACTACCACAGCAGCATGGCAACCGCATCCTCTTGCCTAACCAGCAGGGAGGATTCAATATAGTACCTCGCCAGCACATGGGTGGCTCTCCTCTTCTGCCAGGTCAGGTTCCCCCAGGCACGCCAGCACCAGTGCACCCTCAGCAACCCTTACTTCGTTCTCACCAAGAATCTGATCCTCCTCCAGTCTCTATGTTCATGCCTCAGCAGCGGCTTGGTGTTCCAACAGCTGCACCTCCCAGATCACACAAGATTCACATCAATCCCAACTTCCGTGGCCCAGTGCCAGGTGCTGTAATGGCATCTCACCCTGTTATACAAATGCAGCCTGAGCCAGCATTCTCCCAGCCTGGTGTTCAACATTCATCAAGGTTTCAAACACCTGCTGTAGTAAGGGTTTATTTTTTCTTTTAAAGAATGCAGGATCTTTTGTGACACGATTGCTTCACATGGTGCACACTTTCTTCATTTTTGTCCATAGTTATGCTGGTTCTTGTGTTGCAGGAACATATCACATGTACATATTATAAATTATGTGCTTTCCTATTATGATTTGAAGTCTGAGAGTGATACAAAGAACTGTTGTTTTAGAGTTTTCATGTCTCAGTGTCTCCATGAGGCTTACAAGTCATTGTTAATTTATTTATAATCTAAAAGCTAGTTTAAAAAAAATTATTTTATTACAAGATTCTTATTCCCATAATTTGAACTTGTAACTCCCTTATTTTCAAAAGAGGCAAGCTTTTAAATGTTGACATTCTACCTTTTGCAAAAGTGGTCTGTATATGTGGATTTACTTGAATAATGTAGCTTACCAGATTTTTCAAAGGTTGTAATCCTTTATTAATAGTTAATCAAGCTATCTCTGGATTTCATACATTTTCATTAATAAACATTAATGTTGAAGTAGTATGGGAAAGTTTGAAAAAGATTGGAGTAAAAGGTATTTGTAATTTTATTTAAAAGCTTTGGAGATCTTGAAACCTAACAAGTCTTTTGGAAAATGATAATGCTTTTCATATTCCAGGTGTCCTCTAGTGGCCCAATGCTGGTAGAGCTGACACATCACCAAGTTTCTCAACAACAGCTGCTGCCAGGACAGCCCCGGCCAGGCCCTCCATTTGGCCAGTTGTTTCCCCAACAGGGTCCTCGAATGGCTGCCCCAGGCCTTGGTCAGAACTTTCCTCCAAACTCACAGATAACTCACTCTAGTCTTGGCCAACAGCAGCAAGGATTTCTACGTACATCTGAAGAAGGTGTGTTTGTATATATATATTTTGTTAAATTATTTGATTACAAAGAACCTTAGGAATGATTAACGTAAATAGTTGCTTTTCTGGTTCTAGTAAATAAATGCTTGAAAACCTTGTGGGCATCTACATAGTTTCCTTTTTCAGTCACAAAAATTGAGTTTATTTCAAGGTGATGCACATGGAATATGCCAGTCACTTAACATTTAGTTACTGAAGAAGGCATGTGGACACACGACAAAAAGCTCCTAGGAGTGCTACCTTTTTTTGTTGAATATAAAGGTTTTGTTTTTCATCCACCAGTTTATTTGTTCTTTATAAATTTGCAGACATCATTCGAGGTCAGGGAGGAGCTGGATTGTTACCAGAGCCTTCTCAGTTTCCACAAAGCCTGTTGCATCTGTCTCATGGCCTATCCACATCTCATCATCTACACTCTCCACCAGTACAGCAGCAGCAGGTAACAACACTGTCTTGACTTGTAGATGGCACTGGATATACATCGTTAATAAAAAGTTCAGGAGTACAAACATTTTTAAAATTGCCTAAAATAGAAAAGTTATAATTTTGTATAATTAAATATTTGTGCATAGAAGCAAATTGCATGAAACAGATTATGTGTTTGTCATAAAAACACACAGTAATATATGACTTCACTGATGCCTATCACAAAAAAAGTTTTAATAAACTAAGGTTTCTTCCCTTTATAACACACCACTAATAGCAAAGTACTGGCATCATTTCAACTTCTGGAGGATTGGCTGGCCAAACACTTTTAATGCAGCAACAAAGAAGGCAAATGCTTATAGCCAGAAATCAGAGGAGGATGGCTGTTCAGCAGAGAGTGCCACAGAAACAACAAACAGTGATGATGGCAAAGTGAGCTGTTTCTCTTTAATGTTTTTTTCTTTTATACTGCTGTCATTGAAACTTGGCTGACTCTTATAGTCATAACTCATTTCAAATTGATACAGTTTTATTTCTCATTCCAAAAGACTTATTTTCTATTTTTGTTTGCTTGCTTGTTTGTTTTTTTGGGTGATGCTAGAAATATTTTATGAACATGGGTCATGATTACTAGACCAAGTGACCAGTGTCATCAGTTCAACTACTTCAGGGAAAAATCGTTATATTTTTGCTGTCGTCATTTTTCTGTGCCATAAACTTTTAACGTGACTTGCTTGAAATTATGACTCAAAGATGGGAGAAAAAAAGCATGTAATGCCATTTATGCTTTCTTATGTAGGAAACTTACACATCAGGCCCGCATTATCCAGCAAACAAAGGCCACAGCAAACAAGAACATAACTGTGGTGCCACTTACACCTCACAAACGGCAATCTACAGAGAGCAGTGCTGAGATTCCTATTCCTCCTAAAGTAGCTCGCATAGCTGAGCCTGCTGAGGTGGAGGTAAAATATGTATTGACATTTAATGTCTGCTCTCCTTAAATATTGTTAAATGTACAAACCTTATTTGATCTCAAGTAACATCAACTTTGTGCCACCTCCTCCACAGGCATGAAGTATAATTAACATCCTTACACTGCTGTGAAAAAATAATTTAAGGTTAAAATTCATAGTAGAGCCACTTTTTTGTAAGAAAATTGGTTAACCCCCCTTCCCTTTTATATAATATACCATGTGTTCTGCTCATTCAGACAAATTACCATGCTTCTGCATAAAATTCTGCAATTTTTATAACATACAGTCGGACCTCGATAAGTCGAACTCAAAGGGACCCGAAAAAAAATTCGACTTACGGAGTTTTTGAGTTAGGGAAAATGGCGTAATAGGCGCAGGTATTTGGCTGGGAACTAACAATTAATTCGATATAGGGAGATTTTCGACTTAGGGAAGGTCGACTTATTGAGGTCCGACTGTATCTTGTACTGCTGTGTTTTCGACCCATGTGATAAACAATGACCTGTGCAGTGGGCAGATAAAATAGTAAAGTTGTTTATATTTTTGTTCCAGGAACCTATGGACGAAGAGCTGAAAAGAGGCTTGGAAGAACAAAAACGCAAGAGAGAAGAGATCAGAAAGAGGAAGGAAGAAGCACGCAAACGTCAGGCAGAGATACGGAGAAAGGAGCTTGAGGAGAGACTGGCTAAACAGGGTAAGTCTCTTGATTGATGAAGAGAAGGTTGGATATAAACAACATTCAAGAAAAAATATTTTAGTCTGCAGAAATGATGTAACAAAATGGTAACATTGCTACCTGAACACTCAAACTGCTCTGATTTCAAACATTTCGGTCTTCAGTAAATATTTTCAAAAGAATTTCAGCTCTCAACTATGTGCTTGACACTCAACCATTGTGTTGAAACCCATATGATACAGCATGCTTACCCATCACGCTTCAAAGTGAGGGGAAACCAGTTCCCACAATGCTAGTCCTTTTTCCATTTATTGCTACTTTCCTGCTCATCATCTTTTTGCCAAATCACAATACTCTCAGTCCTTGTTACTTGGTTTCTCTTTGCGTTTTTAGTATGGTTTTTAAAACTCATGTTTATAAATTTACAGAAGTAAATTTCATTGTTCGTGTTCATGGCCTTGCCCCAATCTGTCTGAGCTTGCGTTGCCATATCAGCCTTACAGGTCAGTTTGCTCAGCCCACATCGGTTTTCTCTCTGTTCCATATATCAGACTGGCGACATTCAGCCATTGCTCTTTCTCCTTCTCTAACCCCAGTATTTAGAATGACCATCTCTTCCTCACTCCTGTCTGCGTTCCTTCATGTTCTTGTAGTTAACTGGTTCATACTCGTGGTGCTTGTTTGTGCTCGATTGTGATGTCTACATCACACGACCTCTTTCCTCACTGCCTCTGGTCTCTTGTGAAGTGCATCAAACTTGCCTCCCCCAATCCTTTTATCATTATTCATTATTAAGTAAAAAAGAATTTCTTTTTAGATTTCTCTTAATGAATGGAGTTTCATAGATTTTTTTGGAAAGAGACTTAAGGAAGACAAGTTGTAATTAGATGTTTGAATGAAGAAAGGGGTAGGGGAGAATATAAGTTGCATCTCTTGGCATTATAAGAGATTAGTGAGAGTAATGTGTGACAACTATTGATCTCAAAGTAGTTTATGGTGCAGTACTGTATAGTTTTCTTTATAAATAATAGCTTTTCAAGTAATGTATGACAACTGTTAATCTCAAGGTAGTTGATACAGTACTGTAAATTCTGCTAGATGCATAATAGCTGTTTGAGATTTCTTTCCTTCAGAAAGTTACTGATAACTGGTGTGTGTGTGTGTGTTATAACATTGCAGGTCTCACAATTGATGACATTATAGGGGATAACCCTGATAAAAAGAATGAAGCAGAAGCAGCTCCACTCAAAGAGATGACTGGTACGCCTACTACACCAAAGGAGAGCCAGACAACTGAAATTGAGGGTGCACAACCTATTACTACCCTGGTTTCCAGAGGCACACAGCAGCACACCCAGAGACGTATGTCAGCTGGCAACCAGCCTCTCAGGCCACCAGTGAGACTGACTTCTACCAAGAAGGTAGCTGAGATGAGATGTCTTTCTCTGAAGAGAAATAGCAATAATGGAAGCAGTATTCAGCTGTCTCAGACGACTTTCATGGCAGAGCAAGCTGACGCCTTGCATGGGCAGATCCATCCTCAGCCACCACACACACAGAGATTGGCAGGTCAACAGCCACAGGTTGGTTTGAGAATGCACCAGCAAGCCACAAGGATGCAACAGCAGCAACAACAACAGCAGTCTGTGGCAAAAATGCAGCAGTCAGAAAGTCCAAAAATGCCACAGCAGCAACATGTGAGACCCAGACTGCAACAACAACCAAGATTGAGAATGCAGCAGCAGGGCCCAGGTGTTCTAGGACCACGTCCTCACTTGCAGCAGCTGCAGCAGCAATCTCTGCACCATTTCCAGTCAGGAGAGACACTTGCAATGAATCCATCACCAGGCCAACCTCAGCACCATTTTGGGCAGCATCTACCATTGTCACCATTTGGTCATCAC
This sequence comes from Pomacea maculata, assembly GCA_004794325.1. Lineage (NCBI taxonomy): Eukaryota > Metazoa > Mollusca > Gastropoda > Architaenioglossa > Ampullariidae > Pomacea > Pomacea maculata. The sequence goes on from SRHC01002267.1 coordinate 168,314, forward strand.
CAACAGCACCACAGTGGTGAAGGACCATTTACAAGAACTGTTCCCCCAAACACACACCAGCAACAATTCCAGCCACACCAGCAGCCCCACTTAAGTGTACTCCAACAACATCAGATGCAGGAAAATCTTCACAGACCAGGGGAATTTCCTCAAGCAAACTCATTTGAACACATAGGCAGAGGTCAAAGTTTTCAGGGCAATAGAATGAGGGGGAGAGGTAATGCATCTCGAGGTAGGGGGCGTAATGGCAGAATAGAGGTTCTGCGACAAAGGTATGGACAGGGTCCAGTGCAGGGCAATATTTCACTGAATGAAGTCCCTGCTGGCCAAGCTTTTAACAGAGTCACAAGGCCATCTTCACAGTCTCAGCAATCTGCCAGGACAGTCATTTCTAGTAAAGTTCAAGGTGCTGCTTCAACGTGTGTTCCTAGTCGGACAGTTATACCTTTGCGTCACCAGCCTCAAGGAAAACGACAGGTGGTGAAACAAGGGGCCATGATGAAGCAGACTGCTGCACCTCAAGTAAGCAGTTAATTTGGACATTACTGTAATATTGTAATAAAATGATCTTTCCAGATTAGGCTCATTTTGTGGAAGCTTTATCAATATCATCTTGTTCTAATTTCAGAAAGTTGTGGCAGGTCCCAGTACTCTACAAAAAGTCTCAATTGACAATCTCTCTGTTTCTACAACAGCCCAAGAACTAAAGGCATATTGTGAAACAGTTGGACCTATTGAAGTAAGGATTATGTTGATCCATGTGTACATTTTTGTATGGATTAAAATATATAGGACTGATAAATATGTATCATTCTTGTTTATTTACCTATTCATTCTTAGTAACTCAACTGCAAGCAGTTTTTCATTTTTTTAGGGTTATAATAGGTTCTGGTTCACATGCCTTCCCGCTGGTGAAAAGTGGGTTACTGCACACAAAAAGCAATGCTTGTTTTTTAAGTCAAACAAGCAACAGAAATATTACATTTGAATCACAAGAAAGAAAAACTTTGCATCAGTTGAATAGAGTATGGTTTTGCTATGTGCTGCTGAAAGAATCATGTATTTTGTGAGAATAAATGGTACCCAGCATAAAACTTGGTAATATTGCAATGGCTGTTTTCCATACACCACGTAATGCAATTTGATGGTTGGGTTGGTATTTGTGCTGTCTTGTTCAAACATTCGCATCAATATAATATATATTTTTTTAAATTAAATCTGCAAAGATTGGTGGAAATGCCTGTATTTTTTTAAAATAAAATTTAACTTTTCTAAAGCATGATTAAAGTCAACTCAAAATATCAATCAGCTTTAAAGTGATGTAGCTCAAAACATGTGCAAAGTACCATGCAGTCACTTAGTTTTACATGCAGAAGCATTTTCTGCTGAATCATGGGATGTAGTACTAGCTCTCATTCACAAGGGATTGCATCAATAGCAATATGGAGACTGAAAACTGAATGAATGAATAAATGGTCTTGTGCTTTGTTAACAGAACAACATTGTCATGCTTGAATCCCAGAGGAAAGCCATCATCACATTCAAGAGCAAAATTCATGCCATGACATTTGTCAAGAAGTGGGATAGGTATAAGATCATTTTCTTGAAAGTTTTATTATTCACCAAAAAGAACTTTATCAGTAAACATGTATTTTTCTGTGGTTATTATCCTCTTTATGACTTGCAGATTAATACACACAGTTGTGATGAACAATATTTTGAATGTTTTTTAATTTCATTCCCATTGCAGACTTTGCTTGTTAAATGTACATTACTTTCTAGTTAAAGTTTTAATTTCATTCATTTCTTGATCAGTATCATTTGATAACCAGCTATACTGCTCTGCTGATACTGAAGGGGGGACAAAAATTGAGTAGATTCATCAGCTGACAAGACTTGCCAATAAGCTTATCTTGAATGGCCTTAAGCAAGTCTTGGTACAGCCAGTCCATTTTACTTTTAGCCTTCCATTTTTTCTTTTTTCTTTCGTTTGTTGACGATTATTTCCAAGCTATGCTGAAGGATAGTCCTGCCAAGAGTTTCATGTTAGGTCACATGACCAAACCAGACCAGCTTGTTCTGCGTGACTGCAACCAGGAGAGGTTTTTGATGTCCCACAAGGATGGCAATCATGCTTCACATATATCTCTTGCTATTGCAGTCTGTGTAGGATATTTTGTAGCAAGCATGATAGATTCTGTCCTGTTGCTGTGGCAGGCTTGGTGTGTGGCAGTCCTGATGCATATTTCTTCCATGCAGTTGTCATCTTTGGAAAGGGAGGTTTATTTCATGTTCTTTTCTTTTTCAAATTTTCTGTTCATAAAGTTCTTTACTTTGCAGTTACCAGTACTGTTAACCATGATTTTAGTCAGCAAAACCATGGATCCTCAATAATACCACAGCTGGCACACTTTAGATCAGGCAGTTGACACTTCAGTAATAACTGTTGGCATTCTTGTCCACAGACCAACTCCAAATTTTATCCCAGTAAATAAATTGGTGATGCGCTAACAGCTTAAGATTCAATTTAATTAAATTCAAGAGGATTGTTTCCTAAGTCATCAGAAGCAGCTGAGTCAAAGATTTAGCGAAAGTGACTATCAGTTCTGTGTAATTTTTTTTTTTTTTTTTGCTCATGACTAGAAAAATGAATGCTTTTGAAGCACCTAGGCATCCGGATGTAGCTGGTTTGGTTGTGGCCGAAACATCTGGGGAGTGCTAAGTTATCTTTCTCGGTTACCTGTGGGAATAAAAGCTATTGGCTAAGGTGAGTTTGTAACTCAGTACACACTCTAGGTTTCTTAGGACCTGTCTTTCGGTTTTCCTAGACCGAATTTTCCAACCATGCTAGCATTTTCTTTCTTCTCCACTGTACTAAATGGCCTTTGTGCATTTACGTTTCACCAAATTCTAGCAGCTGACATCTGTCGGGGCCATAATGTCCCACTGGTGTTATTCTAGCTCATTGGTGAGCTCTTTCACCTTGCCTATCTATCTGTTCCTTTTCATGCATCAGGTTGCACATCAGGCCTCAACCAGAGTTCGCCACCGATGTCGATTGGCTGAAACCTGCTCCAAGTGACCCCATGTCCAGCCCTTTCCTTTCATCTCCCTTTCCACTGTTCTCATTTCACCTTGCTACGTGGATTTAATGTGTGAATGTTCCACATTCAAATATATGTTCCTTCTTGATTCAGCTTAACAGCTGGTTCATTCTATTATCATTTTAGCAGAATTCAAATCATGTTACAAGACAGAAAAGTTTAATCATCCACTTATGTTGTTCCAGGCGCATGATTAACCTCTCGATTGTTCATGTTACCATGCTTCCATGAAGCCTGCTGAGTAATGCTCTACAACAGATTCCAACATGGACGTGCTGGAAGCAAGTCATAGAAGTGCCACTGTGCTCAACTTGAGGCAAGAGTTTGCTGTGCTGGTATTCCACACATTTTTTTTTTCATGTTAATTGGAAGCATGAAGTCAGAACATGAATATTCATCTGTCTCTTTGACTATTGCTTCCATTTTGTGTAATGTTATTGCACTTTATTGCTTGGCTATAAATTGTAATATCTTTTAATGACTGAAACTGAAATGGACTAGCTATTTTGTTTGGTCCAGCCATATGTATTTGCAAGAGAGCAACAACAAGTTTGCTGTTTTGAAATTTAGGTCTAAAATATGAACGTTTGTCATATAACTATTGGCAGGAGGTAGCTACTACAGTTTGTGTCGAATGAAAAACCATCGGTGTAGAAACCATTTGTCTTCAAACAGCAACTTGTTTATAGTTATGAATAACACATTCTGTGTTTGTCTCCTGGGATTTACTTTGATGACTGCATTACATGTGTGGGCAAGATAGATTTTAGATGACTGTACAAGGATAACTTTATTGTGAGTAGAACAAAACTGAGAGGCCAGGTGGTGAAAGAACACAAATTTGTTTCAAATTTGCCCATGTGGAAGATTCTGTATTATGCTGTTCATATATACATGAACATTGAAGGGGGACATCACAGTTGTGTGGCTTATCTTTACTGTCTTAAAATTGAATAGAGGGAGAGAGTACTAACATTGTTGAGAAGGAAGACTGTGCACTTGGACGGAAAGAACAATACAGACTGCGGAAGATCATGTTGAAGCCATGTGGATTTTGTTTGTAAAATATTCTTTGTAAGCTGCATGGATAACAGTGGATTCTGTCACAATTCTGTGTGGATAATGAAGTTTTCTGAAGGTGTTGGCTAAACTTTGTGGAGAGTGACTTGTGCACCAGGTTCTACCTTAACTGGGTGAACAATAGAAGATCCTTTAGGAACCATACCAAGGGTATCTTTAATGGAGGATTATCTTTTCCAGAGATTGTGTCAAAACACTGTTAGCAATGAAAATTTCAGAAAATCTTTCTCAGAACTCTAACAACGTTTCTGGAGGAATTCTGTGCTATGGGCTGTGCGGATTACTTGACGCCTGGAAAACTACTCCCGTGTGAAGACTGGAACAGTTAGCATATCTTTGACTTTTATCACTAGATAGCTAAGAGTGTGCTGTGAGCCCGGGTAACAGCTGTACTGAACTGACCACTTGGCATTAAATACCCTGAAGCTTACAATGAGATAAGGGTGTTGGCTGGTAGTGAGGAACAGCAGGTAAAGTATCCAGCATACATGACCACAACACCTTTGTATGAATGATGTTAAAATGTAGTCTGTTCATGAAATGTCTGCATGACTTTCATTTCTCCAAGCATTACACTTTGCATATGGGGTAACTGTATTTTAGGATGAAATGGCTTGGAATTGGTCAGAGTTCCACAGGAGGTTGGTTTAATAATAATAGTAAAAAAAACTCCCCAAACACTAAATTATATGAAAGGCAAGGGACTTGTGCACGAAGATAGGCCTATAACAAAAGACACTGCACAATCATCAGAATGATGAGAATGGGATGATTATTTACTTGTCTCTTGTTTGCCAAAAGTAAAAGCTTATTTGTGCTGTTTGATCTTGTGTGAGGGAACTGTTGCAGGATTACAATCAGTTTTATCATTGCTTGCTGTTTTTTTTGCATCTAGCATAGAGCAACCTTTTTTTTTTTACTGGGCGGTTTTCCTTTTGGTGTTTGAGCACACTTTCCCTACCAACCTGTCTTTATTCATTTCATTCTGCTGCTGAAGTTTTGTTTGCATGGTTTTGCTTTTGTTTTCTGGTATTCTTAATTATATATGTTGCTGATCTTTAGGACTCTAGATTATGGATATCTCATTAACCTAGGCTGTAACAGTAGAATGCATTTTTTTTTTTGGATCGCCAGGACAGGATTTCCTTATCTAAGGTATTCATCTTTAAGTTATATGAGGTATCAGGAATCAAAACATAACTATACAGGTTCTAAGTTTTAATACAAATTAAATATTACAATTATTTGAACATGTTTAGTAAATTTATACAAGTTGTAGTAGCCAGGAACTAAAATGCAGTGCAAGCCTTCATGATAATTTACCAACCTTTTGACTTTTTAATCTATGCTCAAATCTAAAAATCTTTTTTATACCTTCATTGTCTTTCTTTTGACAATAACTGATGGCAAAAAAAAAACTCCAACAAACAAAACAGCTAAACAAGTATTTAACAATGTGTAAATATAGATAATTAGAAATGCTCTTTTACTTTTGCAGACATTAAGTCTGTATTGATTTCAGTGAGTTACATAAGAGAAATGAAAATGAGGATTTTGCCTGATGGCTTATACCTCTTTATAATCCTGTCTCAGACAATACAGACCTTTGCATGATTGATCAATGGAGGTAAAAAACCGCCTTTTAGTTTGACAGTATTGTGGTGTATGTGTGAAGGACTGGAGTGAATAAGAGGGAGTATGAGTGAGAAGTGTGTGTGCATGTGTGAGGGAGAGGAGAGAAAGAGACTGAATTACAGATTACTGCTGAAGATGACTGAGTTGGTGAATGTGCCATAATTTGTTTCTAACTTGCATTATCTCAATGCATGGGCATTTCTAAAGAAATTGTGCCAGTTAAGTGATTAAAATGGAAGAGTTTATCTGTATAAATGTAATTATTCCATCACAGGATTTGGGGCTTAGTATGATTTTTGTAAAGGAATTTTTTGCACAGGATAGGGCATAATTTTCAAATGATGTAAAGGGAAATCATTTCTTCCCATTTTGAACTAACGACAATCTTATGTAAATGGTCACCTTAGGAACACCACATATATTCATGTCTGTGTTGTTGAACTGCACTTAGGTTCTTACATCATAAAACCTTTTTTTTTTTTAACGCTGTTCAATGTTGGTTGCTTAACACTTTTCATTGTGAAAAATTTGAGCCATCCCTGCTTCCAACAAAGCAACATATAGAAATTGGCACTTGTTGCTACTACATGCCCAGGCTGGTCTGTTTGGTCTTAATGATGGGTTTATTTAGGTTTATATACATTAAATGCAATATTTTAACAGATAAATGAAAGAAAAGAAAAAATAAATTATGCACATTCAGTATATTTTTGCTAACTACATTTTCTGTTCCTCAAGCAAAACTGTTACATGGTCAGATCATGGTGTTAGTGTTTAATTATTTGCTTGAAAACAGACTGTCATATCTGAAGACAAGAAGTATGAACAGTCAGTCATGGCTATGGCTGATTCAAGGGAAATTTGTTTTGATAGGTTTCTTTAGTCTTTAGCACTTAATTTTTGTGCATTATTTAAAGTATGAACTTCCCCTATAATGTTGAGAACTTGCAAGCACAAAACAACCAAAAAAACCCATCATAGAAAACATTGATTTTTGCAGTTTGCATTTACCAACAGAAAAGCACTGGTTCAAATATTTCAAGTGGTTTTTTTTTTTTAAATAGAGGCAAAGATCCAAGATTTTAAAAAAAAACCTCTTTATCCTTGAATTTATGTGACCATTAGCTGGAAAAGGTGATATTCTTTTACTCCATGCAAGTGACCAGCCTCCTGTGGAAACACAAGCCTTACCTTGACATGATTCAGACCACAAAGATCATTGGCTAGCCTCGATAGCGTACATGTGACATGAAAGATGGTGGAAGAGCATCATCAGTTAAAAATTACCCCATGAACACTTCTATTTTAATCTCACTTTTCTGATGTTTCCAGGTTTATCTAATTTATCTTGTATTGTTAGCCATATCCTAGGTGATAATGTCTAAGTGGGTGTTTTCTTCAAGATATTCATCAGATCTTGAGTATAGGCATCAGAAAATAATTTATAATCCTTATTATTAGTACTTTAATATATATCCCTATTAGATATAGTATCATAAAATATTAACTGGAATATTTAAAATGAAATTAATATGATATTAATGAACTATTTGACATTTTTGTGTCAGTGTCTGATAAAGACCCCTAGCATTTAACAAGGTGTAAATACAAATAAGTAGAAAAGCCAGTTGATTTTTGCATCTTGGTTTATGTCCCTTTATATCCCTTTGATAAAATTTGGATGACATAGGCAAGACATCGTAGGAGAAAAGGACAGCATTTTCTTTCTAGTTCCATCTCTTAACATTGGCTTGTTTTGCACATCTGCATGAAAGGTAACATTGAGTCTGAAGCAAATTCATGACTTTTGGAAATTTTTCAGTGACCCAGACTTCTTTTTTATGCACCCCATGATATAAGGTGCTAGAGCTTTTCTTAATTCGGAATCGATATAATGGAGAAATTCGAACCATTTGGGTTGATGGAAAGAATCAGACATAATCAGAATGTGATTTGCATTGTAGAAACTCAATTTAGTTCTGTAAATAATGAAGAGTGAGGCAAGGAGGCAGACTTCAATGATTAGGTTTCCTCAGATGCTGTGCCTTGTCACTGGTATAAAATGTGACATGAAGAATGAGTAAAGTGACGTGTAGGGGTGGTGGTGGTGGTGTAGAGAATGCAAGTGAATGCACATACTTGGCTTTATGCATCTTGCCACTTCCATGATGCAAACATAAAGCTTCTGCCATTTCGAGAAATATAGAGAAACAATTTTTATAATATTTTTCTGATTAAGGATGATAAGGATGATAGAGAGTATGTAACATGAATATATAAATGTTTTTGTGTAGCTTAATATTCTTGTTATTTCATCAATGCATAAGCTGCTACAGAAGCAGTTTCATCTGTCTGGAACACCCCTGGGAATATGGAACAAGATGCAAGATGAAATAAAAAGATTTTTTTATATAGGAACCATTTGATAGGTGTGAGATCATTGAAAAGATAAATTTCTCTGAAAAAAGAACTCTTCATGGGTATGTTTCAATATTATGATGCCTTTCACCGACTCATCTAGTATCTAAAATCAATTCCTTAAAAACATGCATGCTTCATTTTAAATATGATTTAAGATAACATATATTCTTAATAAGATCATTATGTCTTTTTTATCTTTTTGGACATGGAAATCGAGAAGCTGTACAGTAGGGTGGAAAGGTCATTTTGAAACTTGATATTTGACGTGTTGTTGTAAGGTGTGGTAAAGGCATGCAGTGAAGTTATGAAAATATTACAATATGCAAGTTTTAATTGCTAGAATTATGTCTCACGGTCAGTCCAACTGTGTTTTTCACCTGTCTCAGACCATTCTCCAGTATCATTTTGTTCCGCATCACCTTCCCCAACCCCTAAACAAGTCCAGGTCCCTCCCCCCTTTTTTTTTTAGGACAGAAAAGCATATTCAGTACTACATTGTTGATTTCAAAACTTGTTGTTTTACCAGCAGTAGTTGAAGTGCTTATTTTATGGTTCAGCATGATTTGAATTTGTGAATAAATCTTATCAATACTTATGTGGTTTCATTGAGTTCTTGTTAGTTAACCTTCCACCCAGCAGTTAACCCCTCCACCAATCCTCATTCTTCGTGGTGTTGGTCTGAATGACATGAATATGATACCACTGCATTCAGTGGTCCATAGACAGCTTTTTACAGTTTAATAACACAAAGGATGAGTTCAGAAACCATGGAAGAGGTTCCATCTTTACCACTTCTGACAAACTGTGTTCACATTTGTACATCTTTGAAGAGATCATTTAAAATGCTTTTAGAAAGTGACTGATGCTTCTGCAGGTTGGTTGTTTTGGAGCACTGGCAAAAACTGAAATATCATTTGGAATGGAGTAATGCCATTAAATAAAGGAATACTGTATAATCACAATATTATGTGACATCTTCGTGGTAAATGTCTCAATATTCTGTGCTGTTTAGATAAAATTAATCAATATTTGGATTTTATATGTTAAGCAAAATTATAAAATGTGCTTTCTGTCAGGAAAATGTGATGCTGTTGCTCAACCTGACTATGCAAACTGCACAAACTAGCTTATGACTTGTGGTGGACTTATTTGTTTTTACTATCTCTTTTCTCTAATGTTTCATCTTTTTATACATCGTCTGTCACTTTAATTCAATCATGTTTCTTTTTTTTTGTGTGGTTTGATATTCATGGGAAAGTATATTCCACTTCAAATACTTCTAGTCAGGTTTCAACTGCATGAAATTTTGAGCAGTCTATTACAATCAATAACTTGTTTACTTGTTTTCATTTAACTGTTAGCCTTGTTATATTTTCAAACAAAATATTTTCCTATAATATTCTTCATGAAAATTTATAGCATATTTATATCTCTTGGTTTAAGCATTCTACTGGGAATGTCAGTAAGACTTGTCATGTCTGTTATCAGTCTCATGCTACACCTTTCACATTCAGCATACCACACACTTCAGGATTTATTTTTTCATCTACAAAGCTTTTATTTCAGGAAAATATAGCATGAATTTCTTCTTTAAATGTGCAGAATAAGGTTTAGAAGCAGTAGGCATGTTAGTGCATAACAGTTGGGAGGTCCAAAAAACAACAGGGAAAGAGAACCTTCGAATCCCTCAGCTTGGTTCTAATAGCTGCAGCACAGATTTGGAACAATGGGTGCATGCTTTTAAGTCCGATAGAGATTGTGGTGGTAATGTTGGGAACCAGTCAAATATTCCGTAATGTTCAGGACAATGATCATCTAATAAAAAGGCATGATAAGATTTTAATAAAGCTTAGTTTGAACTTCAAATAGGTGGAAACATTACATGGTCTTAGCATTGTTGGTTAATCAGTCCAATCACTAACATGTTTTTGATAGCTGCAGCAGGTTCCAGTGTGGAAATCATTAGTATTACCACCAATGTCTGTTATTATCTGGGACTGTTTGTTTTTATGGATATTTGATAAAGAGCTTGCCATCAATAGGAAAGTCCAAAGCTTTTTTTTGAAAAAGAAATAAGATAATTAATATCAATAAATAGCTCTGCATTTTATATTTTGAACACAGAATATCATCAAAGACATTTTGGATTTTTTTAAAGATCTCTTCAGGAATTACGGAACAGAAAAAAAGCAGTGGCCTACAATAAGGGAGTAGTTTTGCCACTTGCATTTATCTTGTACCCACTTGCACAGGCATCATAATCTACCAGAATAAGAGATATTGATGATAGCTTTCAACACTTGAATGCCCATGAGTATTTTCACATGCAGAATCAAGTGACCAAGTGTTAATAAAAAGCAGCAGCAGTAGAATATTGGAGGCATTGCCATGAAGCAGTCATATAGATGTCTTTGTGAGCACAGTTTAGGAGCACATTTTATCTATTTGAAAGCAATTTATCTTTTGGATAATTTTAAAACTTTTTATTTTATGGTAGTGTGCCTGAAAAATCTTATACTAGAGGAGTGGAATGTGATTGCAAAACACTTGAAAAAAATTTAGATGTACTGTTTTCACAAATTTTGTCATTTCCTAATTTGATAAATCACTCATACATTCAGCGCTACAGCACACAATAGCGACATCTCATTGTGATCAGTTCAACCTTTTCAAAGATGGAACTATACGTGCATTTTATTTTTCTATTATCATGAGAATAGACTGAAAAGAGTTCTAATATACAACAGCTTAGTATCGCCATAGGTGAGCTATGATAGCTTCAGGATTTATCTGAAAAATTTTGGTTTACTGCTGATGTGTTCATATTTGTTATTACCTTGATATGTTATTCTTGGTTCTGTTTTCAGAAATTAACAAAATCAAGATTAGGCAATGTGAAAACTGTTGCTTTTATGCCGTGCTTGTTTAAAATATTTTGGCTACCTATTTGTTTTATTCTCTTGTCATAAATGCAGTTGTGTGAGAAAAATTAGTAGTTAGTTCCTTGTTGCTCCTATGAGGAGCATAGGGCCGCAAGAGAAAAATTATGTAAACAAATTCTTAACATTTAATATATACTTCCATGCTTCATAAAATATTCCTCCAGTTGTGTACATGTCTTTCGCTCCAACTTCTTTAATATACATGGTGCAGGGCAGCAGTTTACACTCCCTGCATGTTAACCTTATCTGTGATATATGAGCATCAGTCACTGAAAGTATTTTACTCTCACAAAGCATTTGTACCTTTTCAGAAATGTATAACAGAACTATGTCAATCTACAGTGTATTGTGCAATGTATTTTTCTGGGAAAAAAGTGGGAAATACTTGTTCATCATCTAAGCACCATTTGATTGTGATTGGACCAGGTAAGATGGACAAGGTCTGAGCTTGAATTGAAATAACAGGAACCAAAAACTGTTTCCTCTCATTTACATCCTGATGGTCTACAACCCACTTTTTGCAATCCAACTTTTTGTTATTAGTGGAAAAGTATTTGAAAGATATTTATTTTATTTACACAAAATGGAAATGATATATTTGATTGGGTATATTGTTTCCCCAGTTTTTACATTTGTTGTTGTGATGTGATAATGACCATTTCAAGTCAGCATTTCAGGTCATATTAACATGGTGCTATCAGTTGTCCTGTATGGAGTTATTATGTATGGGTGCAGCTCAGGTGATGGAAATCAGTTTTTTTTAATCATGCGAAATGAAATTTTTAACGTTGGAAGTTCCTTAAAAACCGTTTTTCAAGATTGAAGTTGGCCTAGTTATTAAATGGAATATATGAAGGGTAATGACAGCTCACAGTCTTATAATGGCTATGAGCTCTTTTGTTGGTCATTTGCTGTTTCAGTGTCTGTTGGAAAAAATATTTGACGACAGGTTATGAGATTATACTTTATTTTTACATGGGCTGTTTAGCTATGAGTATTATACTTTGCAGCATTCATGAGTTTTGATATTGTTTTACACCTTTTAAAAATAAGATTTATATCTTTAATGAAATGAAAAATGTAATTGATGATTTTGTTTTAATAGCATTTTTTAATCATTAAAATGCCTTTAAGGCAGACATTTTCAGAAAGACCCAATGTGTTATCAACACTAGGAACCTGCAATCTGTGATCTTTGTTTGATATGTTTTCAATTCTCCGTTTTGCTAAGTGTTGCAGTAAGTTTTTTATTTTAATGATAAATAAGTGGTTTGCAGTGGTATTAACATGCTTAATATAACTTAAAGGAAAAGCGAAAAAAAAAAGCATTTTAACTGTAACAATATTCTTTAGATATTCTAAAGGCTGTGAATTCCCTTGGTGGTAAATAAGTTACACATCCTACCTCCCTATCATTCACATAAGCACACTTTTTTTAATTTAAAATAAAGTCACATGGCTGAGTAAAAGTTTTCTCTGATGGCTGCACTATTGTTATATCATGGTTCTGCCTAAATTAACCCATCTATGTGTTATCTGTTGACCTCCACAAAATGTTATCAAAGCAATTGAAAAACATCAGAACCTCAAATAGTTTTTGTGAGCATCAGCATCTTCGTGAAGTAGTCCATATACTATATCTGGATGTGTAGCTTATTAACATGAACATTTGATAGATAATACAAAGTAAGCATATTGAATATAATCCTGCATTACTGGATTTTTTAATTCCTATAAACTGAAAGAGAAAGACTGCACAAGTCACCAGGAAAGAGGGGCCACACCTGCTCCTCCTGCCCCCTTTTTCAGCTATTTTGTTTTCAGGGTTGCACCCATAATTTATTATATCAAAAGGTGAAATTGTGAATATCTGCATGATATATCTCATTTTTTTCACCGTGACTAATGATCTCATTTCAGTATAAAGATGGTTGAGCTAATCATATTAATGATTTATTTTGTTTGCAGTAATTCCTTGGTGTAGTGAGGTTTGACTATACTCATTATTTATTAGCATAATCTTGTTTTCAGGAATGCTGGCAGATATGGATCTTTAGAGCTTGGAACAAATACTTGCTATGGTTTCTCCAGCAGATGTGACATTTTCCTGGATACAAACCTAAAGGTGGCAGCACAAGTAGTAGCCTTGACAGCAAAACATTCCCTATTTTCCCCATTGCCGTGTTACTCCCTTCTTTTTAATGTTATGCTTTACTGTGAAATAAGCTTGTGGAGATTGTATCACAGGATGTTTTTATCACTCTCTCATTGTTTAAACATCATTAAACTATTGTTTTGTTTTCCAAGAGTCTAATGTTCGGTACCTCATGACCAAGCATTTGATGTTAAAGCCCTGTCTAGGTTCTTGATGCAAGGCACCGCGGGACCAAGCGTTTTGTGTTGAGCCTTGTAGGACCAAGTAGATGTGGTCGCTCTTCACGGCTAGCAGATCAACAATAAGCGATTGAGATAATGAGAGGCTGTGCGCGAAGGGGCCAGAAACATCCGTGGTAGGTAGCAGGAACGAACAGTGTTTGCGTGTGAAGGATAGGGGAAGGTGCATAGATGCACTGTGGCGACTGGACTCTCGTATCTCTGACTACCAGGCTAGGCAACGCTGTGAAAAAAGCTTGAACCCCAGCATCTCTCTACTGGAGTGTGATGCAGCTCTAAACATTGTATGAACTCCTTATCACTGATCCAGCGTTCTCGTGACCACATGGCTGACATGTTCACACAGATTGTGGTAACTGATATAGAAAAAAAAAACCCAGTCTTTTTCGTGCTTAATGTTGAGTTTAAGACCGTGACTAACCCTAGCGCTGTGGTCAATGATATCACTTTCCGCGAGTTTATTTTTCTTGACCAACACCCCTTCCCCGCTAACCACGCCCATCACCTGGAGTGGGAGAGCTTACAGTTGTCAGGAGGAATGGTTTTATGAAGGGCAGGATGTTTTTAAATGAACAGCTGATTGCACGGACCAGTCTTGTTACTTTACAAGGGATTGCAGTTCTGAAGCGAGAGTAAGTCGTTTCCCCGAAGTCGGAAAATGAAAATATTGTTTACGTACTTAAAAGGCGATGCCTCCGCCTCCTCATTTTGTTTTCATGCATTATTTCCTGTGGCTGCCCTTTACAAGCGAGTGTCCTTTGATTGCAGCTTTCCGACTACCAAAGGCTGACAATTATCTTTGCTAGAAGTGATCAGGGCAGTGATAGACTGAAAACTCATTGTTGACTTTTATGACGACGTGTACTGATAACATCACGTTCTCCCAGGCAGTGCAGGCGGCGTTTGAGTGGTATAGAGGCCCAAGGCAAGCCTAACAAGTCTCCCCTCCCCCTGTCAAAGCCATTTCCGTGTCCGGTAACAAGAACCAAGCTTGTGTAGTGCTGAAAGTCCGGAAAAGGTGAGAAAGTCAGGAACTGTTGGAAGACTTTGTTTATATGCCGAAAAAAACGGGGTATTGGGAAGGGCTTGTAATTCATCGTTTCATGTGGATTTCAATAGAAGAATCAGTTTTGAGATCCTGGACCTCTGATCCGCAGCTATAGCAGCCAGGTGGTAAGGACTTAAGAAAGTAAGCCAAAATTTGGGAGCTGCAAGAATATAGGTCAGAAATTGAGTGTTGTCATTCCTTAAGACAGCAGAATTTGGTCTTTTTTTGACATCTTTGTTCAGCAAACAACCTTCCCCTCTTTGGGTTGTAAAATTGCTTTCATGTATACCTCTGCTCCTTCCCCATATACCCTTTTGTCCAAGAGCCATGACATGCTGAATGATCTGACTGCAATTCTTTCTTTGAAGTAAAGTATTGTACAGGAATATCCCGTTGTTCCTGCTTCCGGACGAAACGTGTTTATGGAAGACCTTTTCCACTAATGGAACACAGAGTAACATCGACTGTGGTTTTCAACGAGAATTTGTTTTTAATGCAGTTACGCTGAAGGATAGTTCCAGTCATCTTGATTCTTAGGAGCATATTGATGTCGATGTTTAGGATAATATTGGTCTCTTTTTGTCTCTTTTCTTCCCCACAGATTCGTCACGAAGGACAACAGCGTACGGTGATGTTCCATGTTCTTCCCTTTTCCGCTGCTTTTGGTGTATTTGTGCATTTCATTTTTCTAACTGAGAACAAAACACGTTTTTCCCTTTCAGAACAGAAAATTATGGAGAGAATGAACAGAAAGTGTCATAAAACTTTATTTGTTTTGTCCAATTTTAGTTTTATATTTTATATATCTACACGGGTGAAATGTTTTGTCTTTTTGCATAATTTTATTTTGTTACACATAAAAGAAGCAAGCGCCGCTTTACGTAAGGCGTTGTTGCATCACAAGAATGTTTACGACCTATTCATGGATCTCGAGAAACCATTTCCTTATTGGGAAAGACATTTTCTACAGAAAAGACTATTTAAAAAAACTCTGTTCAATGAAGTGAGATATGTTTACTGAAAATGTTTGAAGATCAAGCTGGAGTAATTGAAAATACGGATGAAGAAAGATTCAGCTTTTGTATTAAAATTTATTTTGTAAAGGAACTGAACTTCCATTGTTGTATATATGAACTGATAGTGCATGTGCTGCAAAACACAGACTCCTTTTTTTTTTTTTGACTCTCTTTCTAACACACACACACATCTATCTTGTCTACATCTTTCAAAGAGGGTCTAGAAGGAAGCGAGGGTGGCGTCAAAGGAGGGGTAACTGTGTGTGTGTGATCTTAACTGCCACAGTGTGATGAGAAAATGCTTTAAGACTATGTATTCATCTTTATATATTGCTCTGGTGAACTTGCGCAAAATCATCAGCTTCGTGCAGTCACCAGTCTCTGCCTTTCCTTGCATTAGCCGGAGTCTGCCTCTCACTTGGGGCAAAGCTTGCGACAAGAAGTGCGCTCAATAGGAAAGGATGCGGACATGCGGCCAAGAGATCTGTATCAACACAGCCAGCGGGCCAGCGCGCCGACATCCGGTTGTTGTGCGGCCATCAAAGGCACCTGGCGTGTGTGCAGATAATAATTTTGGGGTTCTCTGGCCGTGACTCCTATCGGACACACGACCTTTCACCCCTGGCGTAGGCCATTTACAACAGGTCAGGATGTTGGTGGATCTAGTCTCGCCTGAACCTGGCGCCATTTACACGTGTGCAGGCTTGTACCACGCACACTCAGATCACAGATATCTGAGTGTTTTCAATGTTTTCTTTATCCTACTGCTACTCAGTCCCTTTGCCCTGTAAGTTGTTGACATTCAAATTTGATTCAAAGCACGCGATTCTCTTTGAATTCCTTTAGTAACTGGTGGGTTCATTTAAATTTTTTTTACTCTTTGTTTTGTTTTTTTCCTCTCTCTTTCCCTTTTTCGAAGGGTGACCAGGACTTTCTCACATTTCCTTCTTTTCAGTAACCTTGTGGGATAAATTAAAATCACATTCGATTGGGTCATAATACCATTTCTGCGGCAGGGCCAAGTATCACGAAAAAAGAAAATCCCGCACAACCTTTCAAAGCAGCAGTCATAAATATATTAACGAGAAATTAAACTTAGAATTTTGCATTTATTTTGATTCTTTGAATTAGGCAAGTAAAACTTTTATTTGAAACTTTTGTTAATGTCTATGAGCTTCAACATTTTTATCAAGTAACGAGACTGAAGCAGCTCAATGTTCTACTTCCCAAACGGACATGAATGAACGGCTGTGGTCCGTTTCCAGGATACCTGCCCGCAAGCATCGCCCTTGACTGAGAGGGGTCAGAAACCGTGAGGTCACATGGATACACTTGGTTGTCAGAGAAGCTACAACCAGTGACAGAGCTGATCCCGTTCACGAGATAATTACAGGCGCGCTTGTGGGCGTTGATGACGTCATGGCTTTGACCTCTTGGAGCATCTGGTAAAGCTGATACACCCTTGTTTTTCCCTTTGAAGCAAACCAGCTTGGCACAAATGATGATAATTACTCCATTAATGTCAGGAAGCTACTTTTTTTCCACTGACTTTTGATGTTTCGAAACGAACGTGTCACGCTGTTTCCACAACACCCAACTCGTCCCTGTGGCTTCGCAAGCAAAAGAAGTGTTTATCATTTGCTTAAGAAAGCTCTAGCTAACCAAACATGACCGTGAAGATTATGATGATGATGATGACGAAGACGTTGATTATTTATTATTATTATCATCATCATTATTATCATTATTCGAATAACAAAGTCTCAGTAGCAGACAGAGAATGACACCTGACACCAGGTTCTGAAATTGCAGGAATGACATATTTCAGCTTCATATTGAAATGGCGGATGCACGGTTCACAGATCCCTTTCTAACGTAGACGTTGGTTTAACGACAAAGCAATTTTCCTTTTTCCGCTCTCCTCCGAACTCTAGTCGGCTCATTGATTGCAGACGTAAAGCGTTGTTTTCCCTCCACTCGTCCGTCCAGCCGTCCAGTTCGTCTTTGAAACGGTGTCTAGCTGGAAGTTTTGTATCGCTTACAGCTGGACCTGGCAAGAGGCTAAGATCAGTGATTAGTTTAAGCTTCAGCTCACATCAATTGCCGAATTATTTATATGATCGTTTCCGTGAAATCGATGCATAATTTCTAGAAAATGTCAGACGCGTTCACATGCACCGAACCCAGGTTTCAGGAAAGCAGAGAGACTTGGACTTCATGTGTCGAGTATCGAAACAAATTTCCTCCTAAAGTCTGAGGTATTCCGTAGCTTAACAGACCGGGTCCTGAAGTCTAGGAAGTTACAGCAACATAAAAACAGATCATTTCTGAGTATCCTGACAACTCAGCCATGACAGTTGCCAAAACAAGATGTTGAGATATGCCTTTACGAGAATTAGATTTTCAATGCTTCTTTTGAGATGAATAATACAGGAAAAAGCAAAGAACATTTTTTTCTTATTTTTTTATTATTATTATTATTATTATTATTATTATTATTATTTTTTTGCATAACAACAACGAATCTGTCTTTACCTATTATCTAAGTTCACTTTTGAGAATTATGAGCTCTTTAAAAGAGCGCCTTCTAATTACTATTTCGTTTGGGTTAGGTCATGAAGTTCTAAATTATTTATATTTTTGTATACATCAAGTTTTGGTATACTCTTATAACACATTGATTTATATAACATAGTAAATACTTATTGAGTTACAAAGTACTCCAATAATAATAATCATGATAATTATTGTAGTTCCAGGGTGGAGACAAAAAAGGACAGAAACTATAGCAGAGAGAAAGTTGATGACAGCATTGACTGAAATTAATTTAAGCATTTTATAAAGTGCTTATTTGTCTTAGAACTGAGTGCGCAGATAAATTACAAATGTTTTCGTATACTCTGTATGTGGCTCTATGTTTGGGATGTATATATGTAAAAATCTACATGCTGATGTGAATTCATGTTAATATTTATTGTCTCATGCTGTATGCATACATGTTTATAGTATGTGTATTTGAGTATTCGTGTATGGTTCTGTCATGTGTTTAATTATGCATATAAATGTTTATGGTGTGTCGTGTTTCATGTTTTATGGTTATGGAGTGAGGGAGAGAGATTAGAAGATAGCGAGTGCGAGTATTTGTGTGTATTACACGCCATTTCCTGCCGCTAGATAGTAGATTGAAATCCCACAAACTTTCTTATAATTTATAGTTTATTTCTTTGATGTAGAAATCCCTTTCATGTAGCTCACTGAAGATAACACGTAGTGTGCACACGAGAACACATAAAAGCACTTCTTTCCCAGGCGAGGAACAAAGTGCCGAAAGATGTCAGCAGGTGTTTAAATGTATTTTTGTCGACTCAGTTTAAACCTCGGATTTGGAATTGTTTCAAGCGGACTGGCTATCGTTTGTGGACTGCCATCACTTAGATAAGCTATGGAAAGCTCGGTCTGTGCTCATGGGCTCTTCGATTGACCTGTTTGGTGAACTTACTTTAGTACCCTTAATTGGTTAGGGGTACAGATTTATGATTAATTAATCTACTAGTAAACTTCTCTCGGATTTATGAGTTGATAAGGTTGAGGCTAATGCACGATAGGTTTATTTACCTTTTCGGGGTGATTCATAGCGAGGCAGGTGAGGGAGAAAGAGAACAGAGCCCCTAATGTAGCTAAGCAGAAGTGCTAAAAACGGATTCACGATTTACATACTAACATGTTTATGTTCGATTCCACGCAAAATAAAGGGATATTTTCTTTATGTACTTCATCAACTTTGCACGACCAGAAAAGTTTAAAAAATAAACTTTTGCAAAGTTAAACAAAAATCATCGCAATAAAATGACCTCCAGAGAGAGAGAGAGAGAAAACAGTTCTTTTAACAAAAGGACTTGTTAATGCCTTTGATGTTCAAGGAGAAGACCATTAACCAGCACTAAGCTATTTGTTGTTGCTGTTGTTGTCGTTGTTAATGTTGGAATAATTATACAGCATCTTTCCCCAACACCAAAGCCGCGCTTAAAACATTTTAGAAACATATGTATAGGTACAGAAGCACACACCTAAGTAGGGAAGCCAATACATACTCTTTTTATACATAAACACACACAAATCACACTAAAGAAACATGCACGCATACAACAAAACGCACACAGAGTGGAGAAAACAGGAGTACCCAGAGAATAACTCCGTCGATGAGGTCTGTCGGAGCCGAGATTCGTCCCAACGACACCCGATTGCCACTCTCGTGGTCCACCAACCGCCAGTTTTTCCACCCCCATCTAAGCGGTACCCTGGGTAGGCTCACCCAATGGGCGAACGTGCTTCATGAATACGAGCTTAGGGAAAAGGGACATTTACTGCTTTCTCTCTAGATATCGATCTCGAAGTCTTTGGCGCGTGGCGGGTGGCGGGTGGCCGAGCCGAAGTGGTCATGGGATTAATTTCTGCATCATTGGCTACAGTCCTCGGCTGTGGTTACCACACGAGACATTATATAGGCAGGGTCTCTCCTCGTCATCTACTGAGAGGATCAGTCAACCTGTGTCTCGGCACTGCCACTGGTCGGGTCACAGCAGCAGCAGCAGCAGCAGCAGCAGCAACAACAACTTCCTTCTATAGCTGTGATGGCTTTCGAGGATGCTAGACATTCCCTGCTGGATTCAGGGGAAGGAAACCCAAAGCCGGAGTTGAATGTCAAATCTTGGCCATGGCTTGCTGCCTGTCTTGGAGTGTTGCTTCTGTTCCCCCACCGGCTGGACACTACCCTAGTCACCACAACGTACGGGTACATTTTTGCGATTGTTATGCTTGCTACAGCTGTAGAGTATGTGACAGGAGTGTGACAGCTCCTGAATAAACGAATACGAGGAATTTGCAGTTTCTTAATCGAAGCAGCTGATATCTAAAGTTCTCAGATAATATAAATTCACGCATTGGTGCATGAAAACATAAAAATTACTCTTCTAAGAGTAACGAATTTGTTTTAGGAAAAAATGTTAAGATTTCTAGTATATTTTAATAATGTTTACTATTACAGTATTAAAACAAATTTAGTTTTAATTTATGGCTGAGAATGATAATAATTTTGTTTTAAAATTATGTAGCTTTGCGGCAAAGTGGAGTGAAAAGTGTAAAACCAAGAAAATTAAATACTGATTGCGCAGGAGTATCAATTATTTCGACATATTAACACTACCGATACATAATAATGTCAACAATGTATTGATATCCTGACAATGTGCAGCTTGGATGCAAAAGCAAAACAAAGAGAATAAAACTATTTTCGCAGTTCTAAGTGTCGACGTTTTTCAGTTATGAAGAAATTAAGAAATCGTATTTTGCTGGGGCAGATTTTACCGCAAGTATTACATGGATGACAAGATCATAACCAATCCTTCAACAGTAGTAGGCAGCCTCTATGATGTCAACTCGCTTTTGCGATGTGCGATGAGATGCATGACACAGGAGCAGTGCCACACCTTCTTCTTCGTCAGTCAGGAATCTTTCTGTCAGCTTCATTCTGTTCTCTTCCTGGGCGCCGACCAGGGTACAGCAAAGATCGGCAGCACCTACTGGCAGCTGACACAAGGTTTGTCTTGTCTGTCTTGTCCGTCTTGTCTGTCTTGTCTGTCTTGTTTGTCTTGTTTGTTGTCTGTCTTGTCTGTCCTGTTTGTTGTCTGTCTTGTTTGTTGTCTGTCCTGCTTCTTGTCTGTCTTTCCATTAGTCTCTTTAATCTTCTACAAGCCCTTTGCAAAGTCTTCACCCGCTGATGCAGTACTAGCATCATGATTTTTTGTTTGTGTTTATTCCCTTTGAGTATAAAATAAAATGACTCCAGTTGAAATACCTCACACACTATGGCATCAGTTGTCTCCATTATTACCTGAGTCCATGTTTATTCGATCAGTAAAAAGAGGAACCACATACTTTGTAAAGCATGAAAGTGTTTGTCAGAATATATTCCGATCTTTCTTGTGAAAAAAACCCCATAAAATTAGTCTGTCTGAAGTGGGTGAGATCAGAGATATTGAGTGCGCAGGACTAGGTCAGAAGAATTTGTTGTTGTTAGTCCATCTTCTGGGAACGCCTTTCAGAATTGTGGATGTATATTCAGTGTAATTTTAATGCTGTTTCAGAAGTCTGCCCTTACAGTCAGGGCTTTATCTTATATCGGCCTTTGGGGCTGTGTTATCAATACCACTTCCAGAAGGAGCACTGGACAACCGCCAACGCCACCTGTTCCAATCAGGGAACAATGCTCTTGAAGGTTGATACTGAAAGCAAGTTCCAGCACATGTACGCATTTCTCCGAAACTCCTCAGGTTTGTACGAGTTTGCGACTTTTCTATCAGGAATAAAACACATTTTTCTCAGTTCGTCTGCTCTGTAAGTACGAAAGTCATAATAAATAAATAATGGGCGTGTTCGGTGTATCTTATATTCATTCCTTTCCATTGACAGCCACACAACTGGAGCACGTGTCTGTAGGCGCCTCCAGGGTGAGTGGCACCTGGCGGTGGCAGGACGGAACTGACGTCACCTGGTTCCACTGGGCGTCCGGCGAGCCGAGCAGTTCCACTGAGCAGTGCCTGACCATGGCGTGGTTCTACTTCTTCCAGTGGAACGACGTGCCTTGCGACGTGGACCCCAACGCCTTGTACAATTTTATCTGCCAGAAACTTGTTTAGAAATCGTCAGTCTCTGAGTAGACAGTACATGCACCACGGCCGCCGAGTGTTTAGTATTTGCTGTCTCTTGACATTCTACTCAAAGTCTGGTTGCATCACACAGATGTACACAAAGTCGTTATGTATGTGTTTACTTGTATCTAGTTGTGTGTGTGTGATCTGTCTTTCTTATAAATTTATTTTCTTGTTTAGGTTTGGTATGTGGTAGATGGTGATCGCTTTGTTGTTTGAAAGAATGGAATTTAATCTGTTGAACCTGGTGTCTCATCGTTTATAGTTTCATAATAATACTTGTTACTTTACTATTGAGTGTAGCGGTCTTGTTCTGCTTGTGCTGTAGTTATTTTATTGTCATCACCACCACCACTCTGAGCAGCCAACCTTCACTGTATTGGTGACAGGACATCGACGACATCGACGACGACGACGACGATAATGATGATGATGATGATTAAAAAACACACTGTCATAATATTACAATTGTACAAACACCATCACCAAGATTTTAGACTAACCAGAATAAGAAATAATGATAACTGTTATCAGTAAGTGATGAAATTTCTGAAACGATTAAATCTTTAGTATTAAAAAAATCCTTTTGGAAGTTAATATGCTGTAGATTAAGTAGAAGTGAATTCCACTATTCAGAGCCAGCGTGCGAGAAAGGCAGCCCCACGGAGCGACTTTGCTCATATAACAGGGTTGCACAGCGGGTCAGTTACCTACAGGGGTGCGTGTAGAATGTCGGACATTTGTCTACCCGTAAACTTTCCTTCATTTTGAAGGTTTGCCAGCTGCGCGAGCGCGGAACCTAATTACCGCCGTGGGAAGTAACCGCAGGTAGACAGTTACATGTACATTTATGCTTGAGCTGCTTTGGCAACCTGACATATTGAAAAACAAATAATACCAGTGGTGAACCTCAAATTTCTTATTTTTAGATTACCTGTTGATAAATCTCTAAAGAAACGTGAGGCAAGAACTCGCCATGACGCTGAGTTAATTACAGACACCTGTGAAGCCTTGACACTTGTTGCAAT
This sequence comes from Pomacea maculata, assembly GCA_004794325.1. Taxonomy (NCBI): domain Eukaryota; kingdom Metazoa; phylum Mollusca; class Gastropoda; order Architaenioglossa; family Ampullariidae; genus Pomacea; species Pomacea maculata. Next base: position 191,689 of record SRHC01002267.1, read on the forward strand.
TACTCCTGGGTAATTTAACTGTAAGTCTGGGCTGAAGTCTTGTCACATTTGTCAGTCTTAGGTGTTTTGATAATTATGTGATGAACCTGAGAATATCGTTTTCTTGAAACTGTTACTTCTGCTCCCACTGCGTGTTGTATGTTTGCGTGCGCATCCGCTTCCTTTCTTATTTGGCAAAGATTTGGGAAAATTCAGCTATGCATAGGTAAAAAGCACTTCAGTAGACAACATAGAGATACAAGAAGAATCAGAGAGTAAAAAAAGTCTCGACGATGTAATATATTTTCATAAATGTAAGCTTGACGCTGAGCGGAATCAGGTGACTGGTGTAGAATAAGGTGGTGAGAAGGGTGGTGGCCACAGTGGGTGGGTGGTGGACGTGACGAGCTCCAGTGGAGAATCAAACAGCCACTACTTGCGCTCACTTCTATCTCGACCATAAATTTGTGTTCTGTGTGACCCGAACACCGCCAGCAGTGAGAAAAGATTCATTTCCTCAGAGGAACATCATGGTGATGTGCCGCCCACCCAGAGAACTGCGGTGATACACGCTGCAAAAGTGGAGTTGGAAAAGATGCAGATATCAGGA
>SRHC01002267.1:192612-237138 GCA_004794325.1 Pomacea maculata
TGTGTGTGTGTGTGTGTGTGTTCATGACTGAAATATGCACTAATAGATGTTGATGTCAGTGGATCTTTTGGTGTTAAGACAAACAGAATAAGGGTGCCAGTCAATTTACCAATTCGACCGCCGCACGAGTTGAGGCAATAGTGTATTAAGCCACGGTCTATAGCCGATTCGATTACAAAGAAATGAAGTTTATGATTCAGTTTTTTTTATTGGTATTGGTTGACCTGCACCTGTTTATGCTTTTCTTGTTTGCGTCGCGGTTGTGGGTGTGCGTGTGGGTGTGGGTGTGCGTGTGGGTGTGTGCTGGGTGGGACGAGGATCTAGTCAACACAAATAAGGGTTGTCTGCACTTCACTTTTTCATGACTCTAAATTTATTAAAGTGAATCTTGCTTGCCTCTTTTATGTATATTAGGTTTGAAAGTGCACCTTTAGAAAGTAACCTGAAGCGCAGTGGGGCTTAACGACACTTCTGAAAGGTCTCCACGCCACTCTCCTTTTTTTTCCCCTGATATAAAGGGAGAAGAAATCAAACTCCTCCTAAACGCTCCCAGCATACTTCTATTTATAAATGAAGTATAGCGAGACCCCTTAGGTTTCACAGCAGCTATAATATACATCAAATACTAGTTAAACTAATCAGGTTACCTGGGAACAGATTAAACAGACACACGAAATGCATCATGTACATAGAAGAACGGCCAACACAGCTGGGTGTTTAATGTAAAATCTTTCTAATGATGAAGGGGCTGGAATTGTCTGGTTATATATGGAAGTAGGGGATGAACAGCGGTTTTATTTTCTTTGCAGAATTCAAGGACCGGATTTTATCATGTTTACTGCAAAACCAGCACAGATCATTAGAAGATACTAGACACTGTGTCTGGTTCGGAGCATATTAAAGTGTATTTGAGTCTGAAAAATTCAGACTTACAGTATGCAGACTTAGGAACCAGAAAAATTGTTTTTTAAGGGATAACTAATAGGAGACATGCCGATCATGAAAATGTGACCATGAAGAGGAATATCACTTCTTATTTAAATACCAAGAATATGCATACCAACAGGTACCACCATAATTATTACCTACATAAGCATAAACAGTACAACAAACTGTAAGTAATATAATGGATGTGTGGATGTATATAATATTAAAGAAATGCATTTCTGTATTTGTTGTATAGATACAGTTATTTTGTCAGACCTTAATCATATGTCTAGAAAGTTTTTTAATAGTGGAATATGCACTTAGCTCCATTTCACTACCTGCGAGCAAACGATATTTCTATTTATCATTATCAATCATGCTTCAGTATGTCAACAAGTAACCTTCATTCTCTTAATGTCCAAAACTGAGACAATAAACAATGTCGTGTTATATAAACCCGATTTCAACATATTGTGTGGTTACATTATCACTTTTTGTCGTTTGTTTGTGAATACGCGTGTCAACAGACAAATAATTTGAACAGTAGATGATCCAATCACCTCCTGACTGTAGGCAGTGCTAGGATTTACTGTTAACTCGACCAATGACGATGACAATATCGACTGTAAAGATGAAAGGTAAAAGGAACAAAAGGGGAAACGGGACGACCAACACTTTCTCTCTCCCACAAAATCCATGAACACCCGTGATCCTGCCGGCAGTTTTAATCTCTATCTAGAATAGTGTTGTAGTTCTGAAGAAAAAAAATGTAAGCTGACAAAATACTTTCCATTCCATTCGTCTTTGCACTTTTGCGAAGGTAAACACCTGGGTGGGGCGAGGACGGGTAGGGGTGGACAAAAATATGGCATTTTCCTACCCGGCCATTCACTCAAGTCTCAGTCGTGAGCGGGTGGCCGTCACTCGAGGCGCGAGTCAGTGCAGTCCCTTGAGATCGTTACGTGTATGTTGTGAAAACCCGGTTACAGGGCATAATAGGTGCACAAAAGAATGAGAGCCAGATGAAAGAAGCTGCTGAAACTGATTATAAAACATACGTAAAATATGTATGTGCCGTTCGTTAGGAAAGGCAAGGGAGTCAATGAGAGGAGTGCTGTCACCTCGCCTTCACAACACGTCTTGTAAGTAAGAGATAGTCAGCTCTCTACAGTCCGAAAACGTGGAGAACATTAATAATATATTCATAGATAAACAAATGTTGTGATGGAGCTTGAGAATGAAAACATTTTATTAAAAGAAACAAAAGCTACAAATTTGATTTCGAATATATATCATTTGTAAACAGCCAAAAGTACTAACTAGTGAGTGCGTTGATTTTATAAACCTTTTTCTTTACCTTTTCTCTACCTACAAGTGTTTCCAGAAATATAATGAATCTATTGATTAGCTCGGTCTTTATAATTTGATATGCTTGATTGATTAATTTAACCTTTTTAAGTAATTAACCATTTCTTCTTTTTGTCCGATCGTCGATTCACTAGTTACAGCTACTGTATGGTGATCTTGTTGGTCTTAACAGTTTTCACTACAGTACTAGCTTTGTCTCTCCCTTGCTTTCTCGAGTATCTTTCTTGGTAGGCGTCTCTGTGTAGGCTGGAATAGTCTTTCTTTATGTGAACGTGTCGATGTGTCAATGTGTCGATGTTTGTGTGTGTGTGTGTGAGAGAGAGAGAGAGAGGGGGAGAGAGAGAGCACTTTAAAGTTTATTAATTAATAACACTTAATCTGGAATTACCGTCCTGTCTTTTCACAGCACGATGAAGTTCTGGTTCTTGCTGACCGTGGCGCTGGCCAGCATCCTGATGCTCTTTCACCTGCACGTCATCAACCGCCACACGCGCGAGGCCCTCCCGTTCTCGACGTCACGCGACACATGGGGTCACGATTTGACCTCACACAGGTCACGTCGGACCACACCTCCCTTACAGTCAGATACGAACCGCGTGACCGGGCGCGAGGAGCAATCGAAGGGGGACCAGGAAATCCACCACGTCTTCTTCCTGAAGGTGCACAAGGCGGCCAGCACCACGGTCCTGGGGGTCATGCTGCGCTTCGCGCTGTCGCGACAGTTGGCCGTCATGCTGCCCAAGCGAGGCAACGTCCTGGCCGAGAACACCAAGTTCTTTCACCAGAACGTTTTGCGCCTGCCGGAAGGGCGGTCCCACTACGACATGCTGTGCAACCACCTGGTCTTCGACGAGAGGCTCATCCGAGGAACCTTCCTGCACCCCGACGCCAAGTTTTTGGCCATCGTTCGCCACCCCTTCGATCAGTTCATCTCCGCCTTTCAGTATTACAGCAAGGTGTACTCGGTTTCTTACCTGACCAAGATTCCCGGAAGAAATCCTATAGCGACGTATTTGAAAAACCCAGACAAGTGGGAACCCATTAATCCTTTAACCTCATATACGAACAACAGGATGAGTTTTGACTTTGGCATGAAACACCGTTATGTCTCTAACGAAACCTACGTTGATAAGTACGTTGAGTATCTGGAAAATACTTTCGACCTGGTGCTCGTGGTTGAAATGTTCGATGAGTCAATGATCCTCATGAAACGGCTCTTGGGCTGGCGACTCCAGGACATTCTGTACATCAAAAGCAACAGGATGAACAATAAACAAGAATACTTCTTCACCAACCAGGATCGAAAAATTCATCGGAAGCTACGAACCGCGGATTACACTCTCTACAATCATTTCTATAAGGTGCTGAGGATGAAGATCGCAGCCGCAGGTCCTGGTTTCTTTGAGGAGGTAATGTATTTCAGGAACATTCAGCAGAATGTGGAGAACTTCTGCCTGGAGTCCAAGAAGAGGTTATCGTTGTCTGTCAACTCCTCGTCGTGGAACGAGGCATTTCACGTCAGTTACTTGGACTGCGTGCTGTTAAAAATGGAGGAAATAGAACTTGTTGATGTTGCTCGCAGAAAGCTGGGACCCTTGGACGGATGGCCGGAGCTGTCGTCTTTTAATGCTCTTTTCTTTTAGTGTTGATACCAGAGAATTGAATCCTTTAATAAACTGAGTTTTAACTAACATGATCATCAACGGCGCCTGTGTGTTGATGGAACTCTAAGAATAACAAAAAGTTGGACAATTTGCAGAAGCCCTTTAAAGCAGGAAGCTTCTTGTTTATCCGTTTGTTTTTATTGTAAAGACCAACTGGCGCTTTTTTTTAAACAGATAATAGATATTGCGATACAAACTATACTGTAAATGTTTATCTTCTAAAACCTCCCTGTTAATTAATTATTCGGTAACAAAGTAGGCTATTTGCATCTGCGGTCAACGAGCGCCGCCAGCAGTATACTACGTCACGCTAGTACACCAATCACAACATTGCCAGCAGTCAACACCAGAGGGAGTGAGAGTGAGAGAAAGAGTGAGGGAGGATGCATTTATCATGCTATAGTAGAAGTTTTTCAGGGCCGGAGGAAACTGCACAAATAAACAAATAAAACCGTAGTTGTTCGAGCCTGACGTAGCAGACTGTTCGCGGCGCTCGTTGATCGGGTGCCAATCACGTACTTTGTTACTGAATAATTAATTTACAGATGAGTTTAGAGGCTGGAATGTACAAGTTAGTTTTATGTACCCTATATATATCCATATTTGCGAACCATTACGGTTGGTTTTTAAAGACTACTAATAATAATATATTTTCCAGAACACAGTATTAAAAACAAAGAGACATACTGTAAGCAAACTACGGTACCGTGAGCAATATATGGAGAGACAGAGGGGAGAGTGAAGAGACAGAGGGAAGATGTCTGAAGAAACTGTGGTGGTGTATTACTACATTGAATTAAATGTTGTATTGCTGCGTTTATTTGCAGGCAAGGCATTAACCTGTCATATGACAAAAGTCTTGACATGATTCTCGCTGAGGTTGTGTTTAATGTTTTTTCAGCGTCTGTGAAAGGGAATATCCGAGTGGATAGAGAACTGGCATCCAAAGCCTTTAAGGCGCTGGTGCTGTACTAGTGTGAAATAGCGAGCTTCAAGTTGACCGAGCTGTTCATGTACCTGACAATATAGAGGGTTTGAGAAAATAAAGAAACTAAGGAGAGATGGAAAGTGAAGTCTGTAACACCTCACAGACCAACGACCAAAAGATTCGGGACTGCCTTGACCCTAAGCAGGACATCCTGTACGTCAAACACAAACTGTACGCACGAAAAATGTGACATCTTTGAGATTTGTAGACTCCTGTATCACAAACGAGGTCCTGCTGGTCTGTCACTTTGACTGATTTTACACAGAAAAGCTGTTAGCGCGAGTCAAAGATTCGTGACCTGTGACCTTTCACTTCTGAGCTGTGCACAAATTCGTGACGTCCCAGGAAAAAGTAGTTCCAGGTGCGATTGTGACTACGAAAACTGGAATTTTTCTTTTATTGTTTTATTTATTTTGTGTTTTGTTTGTTTATTCGTTCCTATCTTCCGTCGATCCCTCATAAGTTTTAATAAAGATACTTTGATTATGTCGTGAAGGAGGAAGTCAAACACTTACTTTCTCACTTGGAGGAATGCTCTGAACTGTAAAGGTAAACACGGGACTAGTCAACACTACCCTGTCATTTTGGTTGTCTAGACATGTCACATGACTCATTCATATAAACTCAGAATGCACTGTCAATAGCTCTCTTTAGTTTTCAATATAAATAACAACTGCTGGCGTTTGATTATAGTGTATAGATATAATATCGTTTCAAAATTATTCACACAGACACTAAGTGTGCGATCAGTGCATGGGTATTACCCAGAAAGCTTGCACCGTCTCCCAATTATTAAAAAAAAACTGTAATTCAAATCACGACAAACACAGTAACTGACAGAAGCGAGCCCCGTGCTGTGGGTGGGGTTTGCTACAGGTAAATAAGCTATTATATGATTCAATACACAGCTTTCAGCACAGGGTGTGGCGACTGTGAACACCGAGAACACATTTTGTTGTAGATGACGGGTAGTCACAAAAGGCGAACATTTTTTTTTCCCGTCATATATCCTGACCTCCTGGAACTGCATACCTGCTCTAAAAATAGAACGCCGGTCACATGCTCCGTCTTAACCTTTTGGTTAACCTCTGTAACAGCACTCTGAGTTCAAACACCTACTTTATGTCAGGACATCATAAGTAGTGAGTGCAACGAGGGCTTAGCATATCTTCTTTCCCGAACGAGACTCCGTGTACAGTCCTGACAATAACAGAGAAATGTTGTCAGCGCTAATTATGGGATGGCCACACATCAGGTCGCTGTCATTAAACAAAACTATGACATCAGTATTTTTAGAAACAATTTTTCTCTTGTAAATTCATAAACTAGCAAAGTAATATTTTACATGAAGTAAAAAAAAAAGAAAATGTCTGCATTATGATTTATAAGTTTTGAAGTGCGAGGAGGGATCTTCAGAAATGCACAGTTCAACTGGGAGGCACTTTTTGTCACAAGGTGACTTTCACAAAGAACACAAATTTTGTGTAAGGGCATGTACATGGGGGCTGTCTGCCTGTATGCTGTCTACTAACTTACTAGCTTGTGAATGTGTGCATGTCTAACAGTGTGACAAGTGACAGAGGTGGCGACTCGCCGCCACACGAGACAAATGATAGAATGGCCTCACACACGGCCGGAAGGTGAGAAGGGGTGAGATCACATTTTCAGGCTGAAACAAGGATAATTAAATCCGTCGGTAAAGGATCAAGTATATCGGTAATTTACTTTCTGAACTATGTTTTGTAGATTCTGACCTTGGAGTAATCGCACGCACGCACGCAACCGCACCCCCCAGTGACTATTATTCAGGTAAGATAAATGGATCACGATATACAGTTTCTGAAGAAATTACGTAGTATATAAACTTCACTGCTTAATTCCAGGCAAGAAAGAGAGAGCAGGTAAAGACGGAGGAGAGAGAAGAGGGAGTACAGAGAGAGAAGGAAAGAGACTTTGCTTTGGTATGGAGAGAAATGAGACAGGTTCTTCTTTGTCTAGCGTAAACTCTCAGTGACAGTTTATTGTCTAAAATATCTTGGATGAAACACAAACCCAAACAACAAATTCTTTGCAAAACTCCAAAACAATAAAGTCGAATTTCTGACTGCTGAGACCGCTTCCTCCATCACTCCATCACCCGACTGCATGGCTTCGTCTTTCTTGCAACGTCTGCATCCGGTGCACGTGCTGGTGCAACTGTCAGTCCGGCATCGGCTGATGATATATGAACACATAGCAGTAGACTGATCGGCATTGCTTGTCATCTGCAAAGTGCTTTCAACTTTACACCAACGCATTCACATCTTCAAATGTTGTCAATACATGCACATTTAATTCATGCAAAGCAAACGAACATAAAAGGTCGCTGTCAAGCTGAACAGTTGACACTGTTGACCTCGCCTGAGCAGTGAGATAGTTTAAAGTGACTGCACGAGTGGTTAAGAAAACAGGAAAAGAGAGAGAGAGACAAGCAATATTTGTTTAGGTTATGGCTCAGTCGTAGGCTATAATAATAATTGTGAGTTGCTCCATGCTTTCATTGGTGTTCATATTTATATTGGTGTAGCCATGGCTTTACCAGGGGCTTCACATTAAAAACAAGCACGACACACAAGAAATTGTGAGATACTTCAACCACGTAGAACAGACGTAGACATACTGTCACGACATACTAATGAAAATCCTCCTGTTCGGCGACAACACAGCGGCTGACGGAGGTGAGGGAGGTTGAGCAGGTCAGTCGTCACTGCTCACCTGTTACAGACCAACACACCTACCTCATTCTGAGTGCATATCTGAGTTGACAAGTTACCGACCCTCAAACATTGACCTCACATGACATGCCGAGAAAGAGGTCAGAACATTGAAATCCTGTTCGGTCGTAACTGCGGTTAATTTTACACATTTGTCAGCCCAACTGTAGTTTATGGTCAGACTATGAATACCCTCGCACCTCAACTACACGACTAACCCTAATCTGTTCTGTTTAGGCATGATTTGCAGAGAATGAGGGAAAACAACGAATGAACTGAAGAAAACGATGAAAATTTGAAGGTACCCTATCTGGCCTTTAAAGGAATGTTGTAGTTTATTCTCACACAGCAGACGGTGATGGACGTCCCTTGTCGACCTTGTCGTCCTCCCTAGGGCTCACGAGCTCAAAGTCACACGTTTCCCTCATTATGAGGCAGTTAGCACGGGACACTGTGTACACAAAAAGACTAAAAGCAAGCAGCTCAGGTGATATTTATGGGATGTTTCCCATGGTATGCTACATGCACCCGGCAAGGTGACGGTGACTTCAAGGAGAGAGCTACCACCTCCCGCCTCCACCCTGTCTTCACGGGGTAAGTCATATAGAACGAGTGTCTACCTCTCCTCGCTCCATTGCTATCACACGTAGTAAACACCACTCCTAACCTATTTTCCACCCCGCATTAAGCAGTTGGTGCTCTCACCTGTGCTTCTAAAGCTTGTAGAACGTGTTGCAAGGCTTGCGTCCCCTGACCTGTCCTTACCTGTCCCAGCCAATGTTTGTGACAATTTTGATCTTAGAAGAAAAACAACAACAAAAATATAAATAAACAGAGGGTAACAGGAAATCACTGCAAGTGTTGTTTGCTACGTTTGGCTTCGTGACTCCATTTCTTTAGGTATTATCGTGCAAGGCACAGGAATTCCTATTTCCCTGGTTTAATTAGAAAGGTGCAAAATGTCTTCCTTAAATCTTTCCTTTCATTGCCTTGTCTTTCTTTCCATGCTAATAAGGGTACAGCAACGCTTTCTGCTCTCTATTTGAGAAGTGGTAGACCGTTACCAGTCGTTGCTACTACTGACATATCGAGTTAACTGTATTCAAGATCAGCTTACTAACCGTAAAGCTTAACTATCGTCGACTTAAAGAACATTTCTGAGCTCTACTGTCCTGGGGAGGAAAGGATAAGGGCGTCCTCACGATCGCATCACCAACAGCAGACTGGTCTCTCTACTCTTTGACAGAGCACAAAAGAAATGGTCGACTGAGCACAGGGACCGACTGTAAAAGTCAACAACACACTCAGCAAACCACCTGACCACAAATGGCATACAGGTAAAACTGTGCAGGTAAACGATAATCTCACCTGACGAGACGAGAGTCTGCTGTAACTCCGGGGTCTGATGTCTCTGAAGGGCTGCCATCTGGCATTTTTTTAAATAAACCCGTTAACTGCCTTATTGGTGGAATTCAAAAATGTGTCCGTTATATTCGTCTTCTTAATACTGTTAAAAATTCCTGTTAAGAACAATTCCTGAAACCTGTTAATTGCTTTGAAACTATATGAGAGCTCAGCTGATTCTCGGTGCCTTTGCGATGATGATGATGATGATGATGATGATGATGAGGAGGAGGAGGAGGAGGAGGAGGAGGAGGAGGAGGAGGATCTTTTTAAGTCATCCCGTTAAGAGTCCCAGGTTTAGCCGACCTAAAGTTGTACCAGAAGTAAAACTGCTGACTCGCCTAATAAGTTCACTGCTTGTAATGCAAACAGTGAGAACTTCTGAGATGAAGGCATTATTTTATGCTGAACTAATGCAAGTACTTAACAACACAATCTCGCCTTGAAAGGTAAAGGACGCCGCACACGGAATAGAGAACTGTCATTGACCGAACCTGATCTCACCTGGATGTCTTCTGTAGAAACACAATATTCTGACCGGCATGTGAAGAACCCGTGCAATCCTCGGCTTGTAGTCGTTGACTTCGTTAATGATACAATTTGGCCGTGAGCTTCTGTGATATCGCACCTGTTTAAAGGGCTACCAGAAAGCATTTTTTCAGATAACTGCACTGAAATCGGTAAGATAATATCCTTAACAATCATTTTCAATCACATAAAAGCCTGAAAACACCACCTGCACAGAGGATCACAGATACTGACACCATGTACATGGACACGGTTAGGGTGTGAAGGATAAAAGAAGTTCAAAACCTGGGATCATAGGTTTATTAGGAAAACATATTCGTGACCTCACGGGTTTGACCTCAGTGTGCATGCTGGTGTTTATAGTTTTGCATCTCGTGCACCGTCAGGGCTTTTATCTCAAAGTTTGGAGATAGCATCTTGTAGTACTAGACTCAACCTGCTGACTCGATTTTAAAAAACTTGTTGCACTACTTTGTATTTTTAATTCTGATATCGACATAGCTTTTAAAAGAAAAGGTAAGGATCAAGCTACAGAGGGGTAAGATGAGACATAGGGGTTAGTGAGATAGAAATAGAGTATGGCCGGGGAGAACTAGAAAAACCATCAACGAGCTAACGAACTCTCGGTCCCGTGCTTACATACACGTGGTTAGGTAAGTACTTCCATATGTTTGCAATATTAAGATATGTGTCTGTAAATGTGTTTGTGTCTAGATTTCTCAGGATCTCCTACTGCCAGAGCATCATTGTCGTCTTGTCACAGCCCTGCCTGCTCCTGCATTCCCTAGGGCAACCAAATAAGAATTCTTACATGTAGATTGTGAAATGTGTACAAATGGCGTTTACAATGTCTCTCATTGTCTCTCGACTTTTGATGCTGAACTCAGTTTACTAATCTTCTTTTTGTTTCAGAATGATGTTCTCCAGAAAGCGTGCGGGGATCATTATTGTTGTCAGCCTCATCATAGTCTTCGTCCTGTTGTCCCCCAGCCTCTACGTTCGTCCTCCATGGCCTCGTGAAACGCCAGACAAGGACGAGGTGCGACATGTTTTCTTCCTGAAGGTACACAAAGCGGCCAGCACCACAGTCATGGGAATCATGTTCCGCTTTGCCCTCGACCGCAAGCTCGACGTCCTGGTTCCCAGTCAGGGCAACTTCCTGTCGGAGACACGTCAGAAGAGCTGGACCAGCATTGGTGTCCCTTTGCCTAAAGGGCGGACGCGTTACGACATTCTGTGCAACCACGTGGTCTTCCATGAGAAATCAGTTAGGGAAGCCATGTACTCGGATGTCAAGTTTCTGGCCATAGTCCGATACCCCTTCAACCAGTTTTTGTCTGCTTTTCAGTTCTTCCGACCAGGCTGGAAGTACCTTAGGATGATTTCCGGCCCAAACCCTCTTGCCAGCTACTTTCAAAATCCAGACTTGTACGAGCCCCCTAATCCAAGGGAGTCCTTCACCAACAACCGCATGAGTGTAGACTTTGGTATGGACCCTTTTAGGCTGGACGATAGGGACTACGTACGAAAGTATATCGACTACCTAGGAAAAGTGTTCGACCTCGTCCTTGTCATGGAACTATTCGACGAGTCCGTCATTGCCATGAGACGACTACTGCGATGGCGACTACAGGATGTAGTGTACATACCCGTTAACACCCAGAGACACAACAACCTTTTTCATAACTTTACCCACTATCACCAACGGGTCCACCGCAAGATGCGGTTCGCTGACTACGAGCTTTACGAGTATTTCTTGAAACGATTTCAAGAGAAGCTAAACAGCTTCGACGACAAGTTTTTTGATGAAGTGAGAGTCTTTAGAAAAATTAGGAAGCAGGTAGAGACTTATTGCCGTAATGGGACGAGCAAATGGATGGATATCGAGGCGACGGAGTGGAATGAGCGATTCCGGGTTGACCACAACACCTGCTACTTCAATATAGTTCACGAGGCAGAGTTCGTTGATTACGTTAAAAACGAGCAGATTAAAAGGTTACGTTGACTGGATTTTATTACTTTAAAACTTGTTGACCTGCATATACCAGAAATTTTCTAGTCACTGGATGAGGTCGTCTTACTTACTTCCTACTGTCTGGTATGGACGAACCTTGCGGAGAGCGAGCTTGCCAGCAATGTCTTCAAGCTTCGGCTCCCTCGCTCAAAAATACGGATGGGATGGAAAGCAACGGGTTCATCTAGGACCCACAGGTAGTTTTGTGTCTAAACTACAGGTATGGCCATCAGTCACCATTTATTAAGGTCAGCTAGAGCCAATTTGAACGCCGTTATGCAAGTTCGGTGCATGCGTATGGTTCCAAGAAGAATAATCTTCAGAGGAGCTCCACTCGTCACCGAATCACTTCAGACAAGACTCGAATTTTCTTTTCCTAAAGGAAAATTATGCAGGCCCCTACTTGGGCCTTCTGATCAGCCATCTGGCTCACGTGGCTCACGTGGCTTAATCTCGTCTCCCAATTGTGTCGTTGATACATCTGACCGTCTGCTACATTTCAATAAAGATGAATGTCGCCGATTGGCTGTAGTGCTCAAATATTTTAACTTGTATGAACTACGCAGGCAGATAAACTTTATGACGACAAAACTTTAAGACGGAGATATTTGTTGAACCACAATAAACATCGATGACAGCCTGAGCTACTGTTGGATTGCCATGTGTTATAGTTATATATTTCTGTCGGTGTTTCTCGTTGAGCAAAACATTTACATTTTATTCACTGAATTCAGAAATACAAAGAGCTTTATTTAATAACTCAAAGTAAGACTTGGCCATGATCAGCGATCATTAACAAGCCGATCTTTAGTGGATTTATTGCTGTAACTGGATGGATTTGTATAGTTTGTTTTATAAATTTCAGGTTGAACTGAAGATCATACGCACCTGTGTCTCGGTAAAAGAAACTTTTTCTCGTCGGTGATAAATGAACCCAGTATTTGAACATTTCAGGGTTCCTCTCTTGACTCTGATGATTATTACTGATGTTGATCATCAGCTTTGGCTTTTCTGCATTAATTCCCACACCATAAGATGTTTATGTTTTTAAAGAAAATCTTGTTCATTACCAGTTAGATCATGTGTTTCCTGCTATAGTCAGCATGTTGTTTATGTATAGCTATATGAAGACTAAGTGAAATATTCTACATAAGGCAACACAGACAATCTGTTAAAAGCATTATGGTTGAACTTACTGAAAGCTAACTTGTCAGGCTGCTCAACTAGGTATGAAGAAACGGGTATACTGAAGGCAATTTTAATGTTTACAAATATCAGGACAGTGGATCTTTTGTTTTACTGTTTGTACGTGAGGCCATTGAGATTGTAACAACTGTTTGTAGTGTAACTTTCTTATTTCTGAAAAATGTTTCAATCACACAGAGCTTACTCAGTGTGTCAGCAAAATTATCCTCTAAATGTCATAGAACAACAACACAATACTGTAATTTGAGCAGATCAGTTCCAATAGCCTGTTTGCTTTGCTACCAAATGTATTATTAGTCCTTGTATACTGAAATTCCTTAAATTCATGACTCCAAGAAGGCAAATGCTATGTTGTACTTAGATACTAACAGATGTGACGGGTACATGTCAAAACTAAATAAACTGCTGTTTCCAGTGGGACTGACTTATGTGTTCATATATATATATAACGGGGCTAGAGATAAAAAAAAACTGTTCATAATGTTTCTGTTTGTTGGCTAATGCCCATGAACACCTTTCAGATGATATACTGCTTGTGCAAGTGTGAATGAGTAAAAGAGAGAGACTGTGTGTATGGTGTGTGTGTGTGTGAAAGCAAGTGCGTGTGTGCATGTAGTGGTTACAAGCTCTGGCATTGTCTGTAACAGTGATCGGGAGTTTTATCATCTGATCATGCCTTCTACAAAAGAAAGGCTCATAAAGGGCCTCCTGTAGAAGTGAAAAGCACACGCCACAAGCCACCTAGTCACGAATGGCATACAGGTAAAACCGTAGACAGACGATAGTCACACCTGGCGAGATAAGGAGTCCTCGCTCAGAGGTCGCACGTCTTTGAACCGCTTCCACATAGTATTTTTTTATTAAAAAAATACCGGGTTAGCTACCTTACTAGTGGATCCAATGATTTCTGCGCTCAGCTGTCAACTGAAAATAAAACACTGCCATAAGAAAAGCTTTCAAGACATTTCGATAAAATCATCTTTGGCATTCGTTGACCCAAAGCTACCAGAACTATGAACTCTGACTCCAATTTGTTAATAACTTTAATGTTTGTAATGCAAACAGTAAGAACTGCTTAGAACAAGGCACTAATTTCTGCTGTATAAATACTAGTAAAAACCAAATCCCACTTGCTTAGGAACAGTTGCACGGGAGAGACAACTGGTCATCGACCGAACCTGATCCCATGACAATGTCTTCTGTCGACTAGGAAGACGATATCTTAGACCTGGATGTGAAGCAACCGTGTAGTCCTCGGATTGTCATTAACTTTGTGAATGATACCACGTGGCTGTGTGCATGCCCCGGTCATTCGAGAATACAGGTGTGTGAGTTTTTCCAGACGACTGAGCTTGGACCAGTGCGATTGTACCTTCCACAAGCTGGTCTTCTTGAGATACAGAATAGCAGCACCGCCATGGACAGAAAGAGGTCACAGACACTGACATCAGCAATGTACATGGAGACGATCATGTCGTGAAGGCTGAAACAAGTTGAAGACCTGGGATAGTATGTTTATTAGGAAAACATGTTTGTGTTGTTGCCGGCTTGACCTCGCTACATACATGGTAATGTTTATAGTTTGGTATCTTCGGCTTTTTCTCTCGATATAGATGTCAAAGGGAGGTGGGGGTCAAGTTAAAGAGTGTGAAATTGAGACCTAGTGTTATTAAGACAGAAACAGAGTGAAGAACTAGAGAAGAAATCAACAAAACACATGCATGCCTTAATGAAGTCTGGGATCCTGATGTGCACACACCTGTGCAGGTAAGTACCTCTGTGTGTTTGTCGTATGTTTATAGCATGTGTTCATGTGTGGGTTTGTGTCTATATTTCTCACGATCTCCTATTGCCAAAGCGACATTAATCTGTTGGCAGCCGACAGAAATCCCTTAGTCAAATGAGGGTCATCAGACTCTTAATGACACTTGGTATCACTGCACTAACTAATGTTGTAGCAGAATTTATATTTAAGCTGGGGGATATTGATGTGTTCTTTAGTATGTTTTACTAAAAAATATGCAAGTAACACTATTGTTTGCTCGGAAATTTAAAATAAAGTTTATTATGTTTCAAATATTGTGGTAATTGGCACTTGTTGATTAACACAGATAAAACTAGATGATGGTATCCGGTATCAATAGGGCTAACAGCACAAAAAACCTTCATGCTAGAGCATATGTAAATTGAAAGATGGCTTTCATGTGATAATTTACATCACTTCTCTGGTGTTCATTACAGAATGAAGTTCTTCAGAGCGCGTGTGGGGATGATTCTTGCTTTCAGCCTCATCATACTTTTCGTCCTGGCGGCCTCCCGCCTCTTCATTCGTCCTCCATGGCCTCGCGAAACGCCAGACAAGGATGAGGTGCGACATGTTTTCTTCCTGAAGGTACACAAAGCTGCCAGCACCACCGTCATGGGAATCATGTTCCGCTTTGCCCTCGACCGCAAGCTCGATGTCCTGGTGCCCATGCATGGCAACGCCGTGTCGGAGACACGTCTGGAGAGCTGGAACAGAATTGGTGTCCCTATGCCTAAAGGACGAACACGTTACGACATTCTGTGCAACCACGTGATTTTCGACGGGAAATCCGTTAAAGAAGTTATGTACCCGGATGTTAAGCTTCTGGCCATTGTCCGATATCCGTTTGCTCAGTTTTTGTCTGCTTTTCAGTTTTTCCGAAAAGACTGGAAGTACCTTAAGGTGATTTCCGGCCCAAACCCTCTTGCCACCTACTTTCAGAATCCAGACTTCTACGAGCCTCCTAATCCAAGGGAGTCCTTCACGAACAACCGCATGAGTGTAGACTTTGGTATGGACCCATCGAGGCTTGGAGATAGAGACTACGTACGAAAGTATATCGACTACCTAGGAAAAGTGTTCGACCTCGTCCTTGTCATGGAGCTATTCGACGAGTCCGTCATTGCCATGAAGCGGCTTCTGGGCTGGCGACTACAGGATGTAGTGTACATACCCACTAACACCCAGACACACAACAGCCTTTTTCATAACTTTACCCACCATCACCGACAGATCCACCGCCAGATGCGGTTCGCTGACTATGAGCTTTACGATTATTTCTTGAAACGATTTCAAGAGAAGATAAATAGCTTCGGTAGCATGTTTTTCGAGGAGGTGAGAGTCTTCAGGAGTATAAGGAGGCAGGTAGAGAGTTATTGCCGTAACGGGACGAGCACATGGCTGGATATTGAGGCGACGGAGTGGAATGAGCGATTCCGGGTTGACCACAACACCTGCTTTCTCCTCGAAGTTCCCGAGGCAGAGTTTGTTGACTATGTAAAATACCAGCAGCTTGTAAGAATTCGTTGACAGGAAGACAATACGTTGACAGAATATGTTGAAATACATTTAAAATGTCAGCAGTAAGCACATGTTTAGATTAAAAAAAGTGAAAATGAAAACAAAAATATTATACTTCGGATGAGATTGTTTTTACGCCTTTTTTTATTTTTTGTTGTGGGCAAACATCAAGTGTGACTGCCATCCATGAGCTGAAAGTTGCAGTGGGCTCCTCTACACCAAAACAGTCCCAGCTTGTGGGTTGCTTTATAAACTAGATTCTTTTTGTGTTTGATGCACAGGTACCGTCCAAGGGACAGTACCTAGTGTTAATGAAAGATAATTAGGAGATACAAAGAGTACATAACTTAGGTTTCAAAACATGGCGGACTTCTTACCGTCACTGAGACGGTTCAGTCAATCACAACAAGAATATTCGGCTAAAATTATCAACAACCTTTATTTTGTAATTTCGCATGTACTTTTTTGTTGACATTGGTTTTGACATTATTTGCATGGACAGAACGAAAAATGTTAGAAAAAAGGTAGGTCAAAAAATAAATAAAATCTCAGATAAAATTTGGTTTTGAGTTTCGTCGCTGTATTTCTTTGCATAATAATTATTCCCCCATCCACGCTACAAGAGTGAACTAGTCTAAATCAGGATAGTCAGGTCTGATTTCTCCATTTTACTCTCAAGTAAACTTGACAGAAATGAGAATTTAGACTGTGAAAATACCAGTCGCTTTTACTTGAAAACAAGGGTGAGAGGGCCGTTGATGGTGTTATCGTATGAAGCGTGCTCATCCCTGACACAGATGTCGATGCGACTGTAGCCCTTATTCGTGAAGGCGGGACCTGTATCAACCACCTGCAAGAGGAGACCAACCTGTATTCTTTATCATGGTTATTGGACACAGGAGTTAGTAATTTTATTTTGTCTTGAAAGCTTTTTTTAAAAAAAATAGTGTCACCAAAAATTATCTATGACTTGTTAAGCACAGTAACTTCTAGTTTAAGATAACAACCAACGAATGCATCTAACCCAATGTAAGGTAATGAATGGTCATAAATGATCTTAAATAAAGTTGCGATAAGACACAGCTTCCAACATTCAACCAACCTTGAAGACAATGAACTTGTGATACTTTTGGTTCAGCTCCTTTATGCAAATTTGTGTGCCATAGGGGATACGCAAATTTTCGTCCATAGCAACACTGACATATGGCGCCGATCCTGCCAGGAACTCCTGAAATAAGTCGGTCGTGTTTTCATTCTATTTGACTTTATTTTGAAATATTCCGGTGGTATGACCATTCTACTTTATTCTTTCATAGTAGTGAGAAAATGTCAAACGTCAACAAATTCGGAATAAAGCTTGAATTCTACAAAGTAATGCCAGGAATATTCTATGGTAACCATGGCAGCAAAGTTACTTATTGTAGGTGGATTGCAAGTTTCAAACTATTCCTAATCATTTGAGGGCAAGATGGGTATTGCACTGGCGCTGATGAAGAGTCAGGATATGGCAAAGCTTTGGCTCAGCTTGCGCCACTTTAACCTTTAGTGAAGGTTCACATACACTTCAATTAATATAATAATGTTATATATTATGCTGGTATAATAATACTGACTAAAAGGAAGCACCAATATGGGACCACTATTTTGTGTTTACTGGGTAAATACCCTCAACATAAAAGGCTACTCCACAGATGAGGCTTTGGCAGCTTTGTAGCTTTCTCGGTGAATTCTCTAGAACGTGCAGATCACGTGCTCACCTGAAGTGTATGAAGAGGATGGTCCCTCACGTCCACGTAGCCCCCCTCGATAGGGCTGTCATCTGGATAATAGCCGGTGCCCGTGGCATGATGGGAATGGCTGCCGAAGTCAGAACAGTCCAAGGCTGGCAGAGAGAACACAGACTTAGCTCTAACATGTGGCATCATCCTTAGCTGCACTCTGTCCTACACACTCTGTGCTTACACTCTTTTCAAAATAGTAGATGACTGACTGGTGAAGCTTTACTTTTCTAAGATGTGAGTTTTTGGAGACTGATCGAGCACAGAAAGTTTCGCAATAACGATAAACAAAAGAAAAGATGTAGGAATAGAAGACACGGAGAAACGAGCGCTCACACACTGAAACACATAAATCCAGAATGAGACATAAGCAGGCAGACAGTCAAGCAAAAAGACATAAAAGGTTCATCGCTCCACCTACCGAGTGACAGCACTCCCGGGAGAAAGACTAAACTAACGACAAGATGCAACTTCATGTTGATGTCTAGTGGTTGCAATAAATATCTGGTCGGAATCCAAACGACAGAGTGAGTGTGGGGATTGTCCATTTGATTTTATTGTTAAAATCCGGCCCACGGTATAGAAGTCTATGATTTGTTAGCAGTTTTCTTATCATTTTTCTTTGTTTCTAAGGACCTGTAGGCGATAACACATTTAGGACTTTTGTCTAGGTCACCGAATAAGATTTCTCAAGAAAGTCCCTCAGGACCATGGGACAGACATGTTAGGCGTCACCCACCCAGCCTGTCTCTGGGGGAAAGAGAACATAGCATGAGAACATTACCATATGATGACCAGTTATCTAATTTTGTAAAAAGCTGATCCATTTGGACTCCTGTGCAATTTTTACAGAGGCCATGCCTATGGACAAGACTATAATGGTTGCTTTGGAAGCTGCTTTCATCCCGGTCCATGGCTACGCGGCGTGTGAGACATTTGAAGTTTAAACTTGTTCGCAATTAGAGAACCTCTCATCATCTTCGGTCCACAGCTATCTCTAAGGCAGATTTACACCTGGTACAAATGTACATCCTCTTTTTTTCTCCTGGATTTGTGCCTTTGAGTCAATGACTGAGCAATTTCTACTAAAACTTGCATTGGAGCGCTAGTCATGGTATGTCACCCCGTCATCAACTTTGTCTTTACACTGCAGTTTAATAGTTTAGGACCCTTTACATCAGCATTGAATATCAATCATTTAACCGGAGAAAGACCACATTTGCGATAATACATCAACATGACTTTTATTACTTCAGACGGGTAGTGGAGGGTTGAGTACCGCTTGATGACCGTTACTGTGTTGTTAAGGTTCTAATGCTACCTTTCTCTAGTCTTTTCAAAATCTCATTTTTTGACCAGGTGTTCCCGTTGTTGCAGTGAGTGAAATTTCTTAATGATATTGTAAAAAAGCATATGGCGTATTGGGAGATTTTCGCAAGGGCTTGAAGCAGAGCATTATGATGCTGGTGGTGCCTTTGATGATGCTGTTGTTGTTGTTGTTGATATTGTTGATGTTGATATTGTTGTTGTTGTTGTTGTTGTTGTTGTTGTTGTTGATGATGATGATGATGATGATGATGATGACTGTTTCTTTACTGGTGTGCTTAGAGAACTTTTGTCGGAATATTTAAAGACATCACACGATCAGGAGTAAACACACAGTATCTTTTCGTGATATGAACGTACAGTCAACTTTCCCATAATAGTTGACTAGTCTCGACTTTTCTAGCCAAGTAAACCCAAAGGACAGTTACAGTGACAAAGTCAGCTTGTGTTTAAGGGAAAACAAGGGTGAGGGGGCCGTTGATGGTGTGGTCCAAGGAAGCTCTTTCGTCTTCGACACAGACATCGATGCGAGTATAACCCTTTCCTCGGAACGAAGGGCCTGTATCCACAACCTGAAAAAAACCCACAGGATTTTGTTGATTTTCCTCACTTGAGGTACACATGTGATTCTCAGGTTTGTTTAATGAGGTCTGAGTTTTTAAAAATATGTATCTTGTACTGCAACGGACATTCTCATTCTAAATTTCTGTAATTTTGCACCAGAACGAAGCTTTCCTCAGTTCACACCATAAAGTTAGGATAGACTATGTGTTTTCAAAAAGTACTCTTATCTTTTGAGAAGGTAGAATTTAATTAATTACTGCTTCTTGATCTGTAATAATTTTTCATCATTACTCATACTGATTACGATCATCATCAGCAGCAGAACTATTACAGATGACTTTTTCACAAGCGAGGGGCCTGCAGGTCATTCAAATTAATCTGTTTATCTTTGTTAAAAGTACTTATCACGACAAGTAAGTAGATACAAACCGCGAACACGATGAGCTTGTTGTACTTGATGTTTAGCTCCTTAATACAGATCCGCGTCCCGTAGGCTATACCAGCGCGGTCGTCCATGGCAACACTGACATACTGTACTTTTCCTTCAAGAAAATCCTGGAATAAATGTGTAATATGTTCAGCTGACATCAAGGAAACGTGAATAACTTTACGCTCAAAGCACGAGTCAGAAAACAGGGTTACAAAGGTCGAGGAATACTAAACCGGTTCACAGAGCATGCGTCAAAGAACAAGTCACTTTCTACTTTAAATTCCGTCAAAAACTAAGTACATCTTCTCTGAGTTGTCCCATCCCAGTCCCTATAGTCTGTCTCCTTCCAGTTGTCCAGTGAAGGTAGAAACCTGTAGAATCTCACCTGTAAGGTGCGGAGTGGCCGGCCCCTCATGTCCACGTAGCCGCCCTCGATGGGGCTGTCGTCAGGGTAGTACCCGGTGCCTGTGGCGTGGTACGTGTGGCTTCCAAATCCAGAACAATCCAGCCCTTGCAAACAGAACGCATAGAGATCATTTCTAGAGTTACGGTGCTTTCGTCCACCGTTCACTATTTCGCTCTTTTCTTCCACTGTTACTGGCTGGGTGCGTGTAACACAGTAGAACATATAACAATGCCGAAAGGTAAGCATGTAGGAAGGAGAGGTGGGAAGGTGAGGGAAGGCGGACAGGTGAAGTAAATGTGACTGAATGGCAGACAGCTGGATGGGTGAGTCAACGGATGGAATTATGGAAGTCAAAACGAAGCTCGTTGTGCTGCCTAATTGAAGGCGTGTAGAAGGATCATGGGCAGACGGACGGAGAAACAAAATGAAACGGACAAGTTTCTTTCAGTTGGACAACAATCATAGAGTGACTTCATTCTCATATGTAATATTAAGATCATCAAGAGCAATGAGAAAAATAATGTCGGCATCATAAATTTCTGTCTCATTGTCATACAGTTCTCAGAAAAACCCATCTACAAACATCTTGCGCTGAAAGAGTCAAAACAGTGGCGGTATGTCTGTATACAAATACATTAATCTAAAGAGAAGAAAGGGGTATTCATCCAGAATTTAAGAAATATTACCTTGCAATGAGCTTCACCCAGTTATTAGAAAAACGGCTTTCTACCCACCAGAACTTTAAATAAATCTTGCATCGTTTCTCTTTATGAGTACAAAAGCCAAAATGTAAACACGATATGTCATTCCACACTACAGCAGAAATCCCTCGATAATTATTTGCTATTCCTGTTGTCACAGACTAGTATTTAGTGCGACTTTGCGTGGTTGACCATGGTATGGACCACTGATTGATGACATAAATGGAGAGATGCCTTGCTACCTGGCGGATTTTTAGTCCCAGGTATGAGTGTTCTTGCCATTGTTCTCGACACTGCTGTAAACCTTACAGTTCTTTTCTTAAAGCAATTTTCACGAATCCAAATTCCACCCTTTTGGAGTGATTTGTTGTCAAGAGATCGACTTTTCCGCTTCCTTCCTCCAGTCTTCCTACAATAAGGTTAGTCAGTATCCATTGAGTATTGATCTACAGATGGGATGAGTGAAAGTAAAAATAGGTAGTGACCTCAATGAGACGATCATCAACAGTAAATTATCTGATGCCAGGAGCTGGAGATACTCATATCTCTACAATTCAACTCTGTACTTTTGCATTACTTTCCTCTGCAAAGGTGTTTTCTCCCCTTGATGGTGTCTGTCCGGTAACTGATTTACTGACCTTCAGCTGTCTTGCCTCATTCTAAAGATAAAGAGAGTGACAGACACCTTGGGCCACGGATGGAAAGACGAGAGTAAGGGCGCTGTTAATCGTGGTTTCGCGAGAAGCTTGCTCGTCCTGGACACAGATGTTGATACGAGAGTGATCCTGTCCACTGGTGTCCGGCCCCATGTCCACCACCTGCAACAGAAGACGGATGAGCTTATTTGTTTTCTAATAATAAAAGACAGGTAGATTGGGGTTTGTGAAGAGTGTGGAATGCTTTGAAGAGAATCAGCAAAGTGAACAGGACTTCGTTCTGGGGGTGATCCGAATTTGACACATGACTCGGAGTTAAAATATGACAACAGGTGTCGAGTGGATGCACCTTTATTATTGAGAGAAATGTACGGCAGTTTGAATAAGAAAGGAGCTGCCTCGTTGCTTTCACAAACTATAGTTATCACATCAATAAACATTTTCCTTTCAGAGATTATTGGTTGCAAATCATGAACACTGCATGGCCGCTTTGTAGACTCTAGTGAGTATAGTCACCCCAACCACATATGTCTCTTTCTAAGAGAATGTAAGAGTCAAATACCCTTCAATCTTTCTCAGCAACATAAATATAACAATCAAAGCAATCAACAATACCAGTATTATTTTCACAATCATGTAACATAGTGCTGATGTTAAAACCTCTAGTGGCTAGCAAGATAGTTGACTGGAACTGTCAGCAAAAAGCAAAAAAAAAAAAAAAACCACACAAACAAACAACAACAACAAAACATAAATCACCACAAACCGCAAACACGATGAAGGTGTTGTACTTTATGTTCAATTCCGGAATACAGATTTTTGTGCCGTATATAATGCCCGCGCGGTCGTCCATGGCAACGCTGACATAGGGGGCGTTTCCCGCCAAGAATTCCTGAGAAAATTGTGAAACAGCATGATTGACTAAAACTGTTTTCCCTTGTCAGAACTCTAAGTCACAAAAGCAATTTTTCAGGTTTTAACTTGAAAAACTGCAACATCGTAAGTATTCCCTGGCTATTTATTTAATTACCTTCCATTGAACTCAAGTCGACATTCACTCTGGAAATTCTCATATATATATATACGACCAATTGATTGATGGAAAATAGAATCACCTCTAAATCAAGGTAAGCACAGTTCTAAAGCTTATTCTACAGTTTGACCAAAAGAAGATCAGAGTGCTCTTTAAATAATTATTGAAAGCTGACAATAAGTGTAAAAAAAAAATCTTTGCACCTGAACGCACCTGAAGAGTATGAAGCGGGCGGTCATTCATGTCTACGTCCCCCCCGTCGTCTTCGGGGTAGTAGGCTGAGCTCCTGGCTTGGTATATGTCGGTTCCAAAGTCGGAACAGTCCAAGGCTTGCAGAGAGAGAACAGCTAGACATCACATTCATTTTCAAAGGACACATTCTCCTACTTTTCGTATTCCTCCGTGTTCTTCTTCCCCGTGTGTCACACACTGTCATATGAAGTGTGTAATATTTTAAGATGGACAGAAGTACTTTTGGGTTAATTTTGTTTACAGAGACAGTGAAGACATTGAATGTATTTTCTAAGACTTAAAACTAAACAAACAGACAATAAGACCATGCTTACCTGCAGAAAACACGCCTGGAAGGAAAGCGCTACAGAGGACAAGGAAGGTGTTCATCTTGACGAAGGATGAACAACAGGGTCTCTGTGAGGGGCAGACTGCCTAAGAGGAGATGGTCGGCAAGAGATTACTTCGACAAAGTGTAGATTATGTGCAGGTCGCCTACAAAATTCCCATCCCGTTTCTCTTTCAATAAATTTATAAATATCACGAAACCTTCAGAAACAGAGGCTACTGTTACTTTATCTTGGTCCCAATAACGGAGACAGTAAATCCAAATGCGAGGACTCTGGTGTCGTGACCAAACAGTGATTATTCTGTGGTTATCTGGGGTCACCGTCAGCCTGAGAATCGAAACAGCTGATGGATCGACATTTAGTACTCAGTACAATCTGTCTATTTAATTTATGATGTTAAGGAGGATTACATCGTTAATGATAATGGTGATATAATAACTGCTTCCTTTAAAACCTCCGTCATGGGTTGTAGCTGCATCGGTACTATCCCTGACACTGACAAGCATGACAAACATACTGACAGATAGTGCAAATGCATATGGAATAGAGATGAGAACTGACAAGAGCTCTCATTGCGATAACAAAAGAACCCGTGGGCTGTTTACAATTCCATTCCTCCTTCAGACACGTCTGCAGCAAGATGGCTGCCGAGGAACATAAAAGCAGTTTACCCAAAAAACGGTCATTGGGGGAAAAGGCACAGAAAATCCTAGCAACTATCATTCTATAACCTGACAACAGCGAGATATGTAAATTTTATTCCTCTAGCTGTAATTTAGCATGCATTCGCCATGTGAACAGACAGCACAGACTAATTCATTAAACCAGAAATGAAGAAATTAAAATAAAGGAACACTTCTTTATATATTTGAGTAGAGATATCTTTGTTAAAAAACCAAACATGCTGCACTCTTTTAGTAATATGCTTTCCTTCGAAATTGATGCTGCTTCATTTAATGTATTTTTAGAAAAAAAGTTCTTGCTATTTCTTTTTAGCCTGCATTCAGTATAAAATATTATCTTAGTGACCAACACCCTTCTCGAGATAAAAGAGTAAAAACACCAGCACGCACAGAGGTCAAATCCGTGAGAACAATTAATGATAGGAACTGTCTACCTCAGGAAGGAAACCAAGGCAAGCAACCCTAGGATGGCTGCACGAACTTATCTCAGCAGTTTAACAAAGTAAATGCTGATGTAGATATTAAAACATTTAAAGGAAGTTTTAAATTTGTTGTAAAATAGACTGAGAAGGCAGGATTTTGAACGACTGCAAGCCGCCCACTTATCGCGAGGTTTTAGAAAACTTAAGTTGTTGGCAGCGACAGTTGCGACTCATTCACTCGAGGGATACAATTTTAAAAAATTAATTGTAAACCCTTTTTTCCACAATGCTGTAGTTGTTGTTGTGAGTGGGGAAACTACGGTGGTTGTGGTGGTGATGGTGGTGAGAAAAAAAGAAAATCAACTAAAACATTCTTAAAATAGTTTATTTTTAATTTCAGCTGTTAGAGACCCGCAGTCGTGTATCATCCACAGACAGAGAGCCTACAGTCATACAAGGACGACCACAGTCCCATCTGAAGGTCCACGTGTTGGACAAACAAGTCCATAAGAATTGAAGTCATCGAAGTTTGGCATTTCTCATCTAATGGAAGCAAAGTGTGAGGCCGCCGTTGATAGTGGCATCGTAGGAGTAGGAAGCACTTCGCACACAGATGTCGATTCTGGAGTAGCCTTGACCTGTGAACGCACCTCCAGTGTCAACGACCTGCAACAGAAGGCCAACGGGTCCATTCACCGTTGAACAAAAATGTCGTTCTACACATTTTCTACAACAGTAGATCGTGTTTACCACAATGGTTAGAACTCTTTAAGCACATTTTATTACATCAAATACTACAAACCGCAAAGGGGATGACCCTGTTGTACTTGTGGTTCATTTCTCGAATACAGAGCCGTGTTCCATAGGCTATGCCGGCCCTGTTGTCCATAGCAACGCTGACGTAGGACACCTTTCCTTCCAGGTAGTCCTTCAAGAAATACGAAAGATGTGTAGTTGTAGTAAATAGTATTAAATGCCAATTCTTTGCAAGGCTACAAAATATGTTCTATTCTGAACAACTAGAGAACAGACTGCTGGAAACGATCACAGAGTGAGTGAAGGTGTAGTAGCTCACCTGAAGCGTATGGAGGGCAGCACCGCGCATGTCCACAAAGCCACCCTCGAGAGCACTGCTGTCCGGGTAATAGGCGGTACCCCTGGCGTGGTGGCAGTTGCTAAAACCAGCGCAGTCCAGCGAAGCTAAACAAAGACAATATGTTGCAAAGGAACTATGAAAATTGGATAAAAATGATGAAAATACCAAACACCATTCACAACTCACAAATGATAAAAAAAAGTGATCAGACGAGGAGACAAACAAGACAGGTTAACATTGATGGTATGTGGATTAGTATTACTGATCACTGACTACTGGATGTGGCAGGCAGACAACAGCGGCGGCTGGCTGACCCCGAGCACAGGCCGGACTGGTAGTGACCCGAGCAGGACAGGCTGTCCTCCTGGCACGTTCCCCCGCCGCTGGTGCAGGGCGTGTCCGCACCTGTCATCACAGGTAACAGTTACAGCCACAGGTGGACAGTCTGAGCCGCCATTTATGATCATAAATCTGTAAACTGTAGTTCCAGCAGAGAGAACTGGCGTTCACAGGAACAAAGCAGATATGTGTACTTTATTAATCTTATGTTTTCATGATACTTTCATAATACATAATATTTTCAAAGTAACACGACTTGTTTCTTGTCTTTAAAAAACAGCTCTTGGGACACATTATTTAAGAATTAGCTTGACACAAACAACGCGTATAAAAATAACAATTATGGAATAAAAAGAGATAAAAAGAAACAGAGACAGTAAGCGAGATCCAAAAGAAAAAAATGTTAACATGGAAACAAGTCCCAACCAGTAAAGATAAAGACTATAGCAGATGGTAGTTTTACTTACCTAGGGACAACACCGAGAGAGCAGAAAACAAACAACAGACAAAAATTGCCTCCATTTTGCTCAGTGGCAACTTGGAGTGGCTAAAGAAACTGAGGGTTTAAATATGAGGAGTTCCTTCTTATCATCAATAGGAAAAAAACCGGCCTTTAGTACGAGTACAGTTCTACAGTCGCAGTAGAGTCTACATATTCATGTTATTGTACGCTGTTTCTGGAAAAAATACATCACCGGCTAGAAACAGTTTTTAATTTTTTTTTTCCCAGGAACATTAGTGAAAGGCCTTTAGCTTCTCCACCCGTTTAAAGAACTCGTAACGCCCTTTGTGTACCTACCACCTTCGTTTTCCCGTGTGATGAACGAATAGCATGGAAAGGATACCTGTACCTTCCTGTGACCTGGCCTCCTGTACCTTTCTCATTTTTGTTTTTTATTCTTGAGGACTTATAAAGCACCAATAAATGCCCTTGATGACTAAAAAGATCTTGTTTTTCTCTAATTTCCTAAATATTTCTAATACCACAAAATCTGTAGCAAAGAGGAGAGTGCAATTTTGTAATCACATCAAGCTCACCTTATTCTGTAAACAATGGTAGTTGATGTTCAGTCTCATTTCTCAGGGTAAATATCTTCATTACATTTAAAGACGCTGATGGCATTCTAAGTATCTAAGTACTACAATCACAAAGAAACACATATACATGTATTCATTTTCAAGTTCTAGTGACGTATTCCAAAAAAATACTTTTGTATTATTTAAAATTGAAAGTAAATGGAGAGCTTTTCTTAAAATGTCAACTCAAAACAATGACGGCCAGTGTAGATAAGGCTGTTAATCTTAGTGCCCTGCTTGTGACATCAGATAGGGTGGCGGCTAGGGGTAGTGTCGGAGATCAGTCTTGATAGTTTCAGTTCGTGTTCATACTGATCTGAGACATTTTGTTCAAGTCTTATGAATAACAGTTTTTTAGTAGGACCACAGACTGGACGAAGCTGTCCCATAATGAAGGTGGGCGAGCAAGCGTCTCTGGTGGGTTGCAAGTAGTGTCCCAAGAAAGGAAAGCAAACTTCCCTTGCCGAACTCTGAGACTGTTTACAAAATGACTAAACACGATTGAATAACTTTATTCACAGACAGATGTTTATCACTGTTATAGAATGTCTAGTCACCGTCTAGCCACCGAGCTCTTGTTTTAAAGGAAATGTTCATGTTGCTGAAAACAAATATTATATCCAGTGCGAAATATGTCCGGCTCTTTACCGAGATAATTTTTAATTTTTTTCAATAAAATTTTTGTGATTAACTTCCCAAAACAGGTTCGCTCCGTTCTTTTTATTCTAAAAAAGTAGGTGTGATATAATACATTCGGTAAAACGTGAGCTGTGACTATTCATAATTAAAGTCATATAGTCTGGATTGAGATTCATACAAGAAGTAAATAAGACTTCTCACTGACCATCTTTACGACATGATACATTATTTTCTTCTGTCAGCGTATAAACCGCTCTCATACCTTCCTTCCCAACATAGGAATTAATTCTCCTGACACCTCCGTTTGTTGTCTGACCTGAACAAAAATTGCCAGATAACTCCTTGTCTGTAGGAGTGGCGCATACTATTGTCGGAGTATTTGATCATCTTCATTTTAATGTCTATTTTATTTGTTAGTGCACCGTTACTTGTACCTCCGAATGAACATTTACTAATAAAAGCCTATTTTGTGGTTATTTTAGACTGTAGTCTACCAGAGGCTGTACGGGCGCACATGCGGAGAAAAAGGGAGAGAAGCGGAAACGATCGGCGATTGGCACACCAATGCTTATCTTCCCTTCACTCAACCTTTCCCATACTTTTCGCGCTGCCCTTTCACATCAATACTTTGAGAAACCCAAAACAAGTGGCCAAACAATTGAGTACATCAGGACGAGGTCTATAAAACGACTGTGGCATATGTAAGCTTGTCGCCTGGGAAACGCGTGGCACGATCAGTTGATGTAGATATATGCGCGCGAAAGGTCAAGACAAGGGTGGTGAGTTCTTACCTGTCCAGGCCGCTGTTTATCTACCTGTTCCCTCATCGACTTTTGCCAGGCTTGATCTCAGCTGCGCTTGACGACTGTGAATGTTTAAGACATCAGTCCAGCCATATTGTACACAGAACAGTTGCAGACGCAGGCCTTAGAGTTGACTTTTCTGCTGTGCATCCTATCAGTAGACACTAAAAATATCTAGATATTCGGTGCTTAATGTTGGTAATTTCTATAAACATTTGACAAACTTTTATTATTTTATTAAGCCATAATTAAATCATTGACACGTTCACAGGCCAAAGACCATTTACATAATTGAAAGAGGACTATGTAACGGCTTAGAAAGGTGTTCCTTTCGGTATACTTGATTTTTATTATTATCTTGATTAGTGTAACTCCTTGCTTGAAGGCTGCCCTGTTTACCTTCTTCGTAAGCTTCATAAACTACAGAAAGTACAAAACTCCCAACCACGTCTAGTGCAGCTAGGAAGCGGGACCATGTCACTCCTCTCCTTGGTTTACTGCGCTCGCTCCCCATTCGTTCTTGCATTCAGTACAAACTGTCTGGGCAGTTTTATACATCAACCTGAATGGTTTGCGTTTTTTTTTTTATTTTTTTTACAGATAATTGTAGATATAGGTAATATAAACCTAACCGTTAAATTTCAGCCTCCAAAACCCATCCGTTGGTCTTGAAGTTATTTTCCTGTTCCTGCCCTAATTATTTCTCTGAACCTCTCTTTCCCTACATCCCAGCCAGACGCGTCCGCTCTCTCCCCCTGTCATCAGAACAAGCACATATAGTCAACGGAGTTTTAGTTATTGTGCTCCAAAACATTTGAACTCTTTCCCCGTCCATCTACTCCTTTAAACGTGCATCAAAACACATCTGTTTCAAAAGCATTACCTCTTAAACCAATCAACCTAGGTGTCAATAGTTGTGATTATCGTCAATTAACTAGTTCGCCTCTTCGTCTTTACCTGCAGATGTTTGACACTCCCCAAACCTTTTTTCTTCCCTGATTTACCTTTTTGTCTTCTATGTTTGTCTTTTACAACTTGTCTGCATCACTGTTTCTCCTTTGGTCTTTCGTATAGTCTCCATATCTTAAGAGAAGAGAAAATGTACGTAATCGTGAAGATGCGCGATATAACGCGCTATAAATCACAGATGATGATGATGATGATGACGACGACGACTACGACTACGACTACGACGACGACGATGATAATTAATCAGCCACCTGTCCGCCCCGTCAGCAGCATGTGGTGCTAATTGTCAAGGAGGAGGTGGTCTTCCTCTTGTTCGCGCTGGCTAATCGTTGATGTATGTACGTACGTGCGCATGTAGACACAGGAGGACGGTAAGAGGTCCGTGCAGATGGAGCACAGCAGCTCAACACTAGGCTGTGACAGTCATCGGCGTTTATTACAATCGTCTAAAGGAAACAATGCAGCATTTGACCTTAGAAGAAATACACAGGACACGCGAATAACTATGCTTACTCTTTATTGCTCATAAAATGCAATGGAGGGCGTACAGACAAGAGATAAGATCTTGCAGTGACAGGATCCAGCTTCTCCTGGAGTTACTGCCAGCGGACAAGCCAACATGGAGCTGCCTACCAAGTCTCCTAACAAGTCGGGCATCTTGTACTCATTCCTCCTTAGGAATAGAAATAAAGTGATCATTACAGTAGAGCCTGTGGATATTGATAGCGTCTGCATACATTATCAAGTATAATACAGCAACAGTACCAAAGAAACCAGAGCATTTCAGCATTATGACAATGATATTCACAAAGTGGGTTCATTTTAACATGTGCAACAACACAGTATTCTCAGCAGCGAGATTGGATTGATTGATGTTTATTTTACTCGTTAGTACATTAATCTCCTCGCTTTTTAAATGAAAAATCGTGTAAGCAAAGTATCCTTTTTGGTCGTTTTAGGAAAAAAAACTAAAATACTTTTGAATACCGTAAAACAAGAATCACACCAGTACCCGAGAAAGACTACAAAAAGACTAGGACAGAGCTAACTTGGAATGCAGCAGCGTCTGTTGGACGGCCCTCCACACAGACCACTCACGTAGCGCCCCCTGCAGAAGTGCGTGTCAAGCTGGCAAGCGCCTTGAAATGATCGGCAAGGACTGTCCAAATCTAGACAGAAATTTGTGCAATCAGCTGACCATTTTACAATAAAAATATTAATGTAACAATATTTTGCTTCCATAGGTGCACTTCTAGGACTAAGTAGTTGTTTTTTTAAATATTCTTTGACTTGGTTTCCTTGTCTGAAAAATCTCCCCTTTGCAAGAATCTGCATTTAGTGTCTGTTTCCTCCCAAGTCAGTCTGTAAGTTTTGTCTGCAGGGGTGGTGTAGACTATTGTGGAAGCATTTGATCATCTTCATTGTTAATGATTATTTTACTTGTTAGAACATGAAACCCGGCAGCATGAATCATGTTTCCATTAAATTTACAACATACCCTTTTTAGAACAGATCATGATGTTTAGAATAAAAAGGCATTTTATTCTCAGAGGGTAGTCCAGCCTGTTTCTATCTTTTCTTTAGTCATAAACAGACATTTGGAATCAAGTATAAGAGGCTTAAATAGTTTCCTCATGGAGAAATCGTTTGCTTTACTGCAAAGGGTGGACGGGTCATAAAAAGAAAGAAAGAAACAAACACTACCTTGTGCTGCAGTCAGTGGAGCCAGCAACAAGAACGTGAAGATAACAACAGCTTTCATCCCCATTGTCGCCTGTAAAAGACACATCATGAGATGTTGCTTTATGATGAGTGATTCGATGGTGTCAGAGAAATAAAGGACATTTTATATATTAAGCACGACCATGGTGAAAGTATCAGTAGCGAATAACGCATTATTTTAAAATATCAACCTGAAAAAAAAAACCAATGACCTTAGTGTCTCAATCCTGCAATTAAGTCCAAATTAACTGGAAGTCCAAAGGAGTCTGTGGGCGGACGCAGTGTAAACGCTTGCTGACCTTCCGTCACCTTATGGGAAGTGTGTGTGTGTGGCTCCACTGCTTTATATTGAGACTGTTTGTGACTGTTGGTCATTGTAGATGGTCAGTACTCTGGCTACATGCCAGTCACAATACAGTCAGGACCCATGCACACACAGGTCACGTGACAGCTCTTTCGCTTCTTTTTCAAGGTAACCTTCTCTTGCGCATCGTATAAATTGAGAGGCAGGTGTCCATTGTTTGGTGTAACAGTTTTTCTGTAACCAGTGTAATGTCTTAATTTGTAACCATGTGCGTAAATGAATAAGGGAGAAAACACGGGAACCTTTAGGATACGTTGCTCTTTCGATTGCTTCCCTTTAAAGGCTGAAAAAAATCAGCCAATCAGGTAGTTTCTAGTCTTAAAAGATTTGTTATACAATACAACTTTATTAATCCGGAAGGGCAATTACAGGTATGATGACACGCCAGCACACTAGAGGGAAGATATAACTATGACTAAGTCATCTCTATTGCGACCACATCAGACTACATCTAAAAGATGACTTCATTACTGATTGTGCAAGTAGCTATTAACATGGAATATTACCAACAGAGCCATGCGTTCAGCCAACATCTTACTAAACAAAACTGACCGCTTGGCAACACGCGATTTTCTCTTTCATCCATTAAAAAACTTTTTTATCTTTTATTCTCTAATTCTTAAGCCAAAGTTTTGTATTAAATTATAGACAGACAACAGTTTAACATTAAAAAATCGTTGTTACTTTTGCATTCATTTAGCCTGGGTCATTTTCGACTGTTGTCGAATGTGGTCTTGGGACGATATGGTCATGGCGGGGGTCAACAACAAAAAAGGATGTAAGAAGTAAGCATGACAAAAGAAAAGCAAAGTAAATAACAAAGACAACCAGGACGAGGTCTATAAAAAAAAAGACTGTGGCATATGTATGGTTGTCGTCTGAGAAACACTAGGCATCATCAGTTGATGTAGGTCGGACATAAAATAAACCTAATTAAACTTTCGACACATTCCCCGCCACAGACTATTAAGGTAATTAAAGGGGGCGTATGTACCGCCTTAGAGAGGTGTTAGTTTTGGTATACTTGATTCATATTATTGACTTGATTAGTGTAACACCTTGCTTACAGGCTGCCCTGTAGGCCTTCTTCATAAACTTTACAAACTCCAGAAAGTACAGAACTCCGACGCAGGCCAGGTGCTTAGAGCTTGTCACTCCTCTCCTTCGTTTTCTTCACTGTCTCCTCATCATTGTGTCCATATATTGAGCGCCGAGAGAATGCTTCTACGCAATCGTAAATAACATTATTAGTAGTAGTATATCAAAGGGCCTTAAGTGGCTGAGACAAGCCAATCGTGAACAGCTCTACACTGGATGTATTTAATAACGTCTGTGGCTTCTGTGGCTGATGTACTGTCTCCACAGACCGCCTGAAGGCTCGACAAACACCTGAGGGCTCTTTTGCACCTGACTGGCAGGACCTACCAGCATGACGAGGAGTAAGGAATCAGCCACCTGTCCGCCCCGTCAGCAGCATGTTGTGCTAATTGTCAATGAGGGGGTGGTCTTCCTCTTGTTCGCTCTGGCTAATCGTTGATGTATGTACGTGCGCATGTGTGATGATGATGATGATGACGACGACGACGACGACGACGATGATGATAGTAATAATATTAATAATTTTTGGGAGGTCATTAGGCCCCTATCAACATCACATACTTCTGGCTACATGCATGTCAACAGTGGGTAAAGATAAACATTTTAGATATGTTAATTTGAAGTTTCAACTTCATAGCAAACAATATTATGACATTTAATATTGAGCGATTATATGTGCACTGTCATGGTGTTCTCATTTTCAGACATTCTGTTATGTAGAGGGCAACATTAGTAGCTACTTTCCCCTTCATGTTCCAACACAAAAGGTAAACCTTAGAGGGTAAGGGGGAATAATAATAAAGGTGAGGGATACTTCTATTTCGTAGGTCTGTATATTTAGGGAGTATTAGCAAAAAATGGTACAGGTCTTCTACACTTTGACTATCACACTGTTCACACTCATGCTTGTTGCTGGTTTGGTGACAACGAGTGATCCCATTAAACTGTAAACAGTTCTTGCTTAACAGACACAAGACACTTTCCCATCACGATACCTGGTTTTATGTATGCTGCTTTAATTAGGTCTGGATGATAGTCACAATAATGAAAAGTAGACACTGAACTGCGCCATTTTTACGGAAACAATACTTGAATCTTTCTTTTACTCTGGTAATGAAAAAGGGAAAATTACTACCATTCTGACGCATACCCAAAGCTATGGCTAAATAAGATAAATTAGCAGTACATTTGACAAACTTTACCACCTTGTTTTGTCAACTATTTTTGAATCAGTGATTGCAGGCCAAAAATATTGTATGTTGTACTGTACCGTTTGCAGAAACCTGCTTTGAGCTTCTGGGATAAGTTCATTTTCTTCACCGAATTGGGTCAATTTTTGTATGTGTGTAGGTGTGAATATACTAAGCAGGAGAAAGAAGACATAAGAGGGCGCTTCTCGGTGCTTACTATTTATTACTGATAAAATTCAATGAAGGGCGTACAGACACGAGATAAGACCTTGCAGTGACAGGATCTAGCTTCTCCTGGAGTTACTGCCAGCGGACAAGCCAACATGGAAGCTGCCATTTTGTACTCAATCTTTAGGAATAGAAATAAAGTGATCATTACAGTAGAGTGTCGGGATATTGATAGCATGTCTGCATACATTATCAAGTATAATACAGCAACAATATCAAAGAAGGGTTAGGGTTAATATTTCAGAATTTTGACAATCATATTCACAAAGTGTTTTCATTTTAACATGTAAAACAATGCAGTTTTCTCATCAGCAATTTTTTTTACTCGTTATGATATTAAGCTCGTTGTTCTGAGTTACGAATGAAAAATCTTGTAAGGAAAGTAAACTTTTTGTTTGTTTTTAGAAAGTAACCTGAAATGCTTTCGAATGCCATAAACAAAAAATGCCAGTACACCAGAAAGAAGCACACAAAAAGACTATGAAATAGGTAACTAACAATGTACGCAGCAACGTCTGTTTGCTGATCCACCACACAAACCGTGCCTGTAAGACCCTCTACAGTATTGTCTGTCGTTCTGGCAAGTGCCTCCAATCGCAGCGCAAGAACGCTCCGATCCTAAACAGATATTTTTGTAACAAGCTTATTATCTTGCAAGAAAATATTAATGCAATAATATTTATTTTAATCGTTATGACATGAACCTTTTCGCTCTAAATTAAAAATCTTACAAGCAAAGAAAAGACTGTGGTCATTTGAGAAAGTAAAATGTGGGAGGGAGAGAGAGAGCGAGAACGAGTTAGGAAGAGAGAGATAAAGAAACGATCGACACTGCGATGCTCATCTCCCTCTTTACTATGCCTTTCGGCTGCATTTCGTGTTGCCCTTTGACATCAATACTTTCAGATCTCCCACCCCCAATGCCAATAAAACACCATAAATACTTGTACAAAAGGACTATGACTGACTGACTGACCTGGGACGCAGCAACGTCTGTTTGCTGACCCAGAACACAAACCGTTCTTGTAGGACCCTCTACAGTAGTTGCGGTCATTCTGGCAAATGCCTCCAATCATACTGCAATCATGGTCCGATCCTAAACAGATATTTTGTAACCAGCTTATCATCTTACAAATAAAGTGTTAATGTAACAATATTTTACTCTCATAGTTGAAAATCCATAACATACTCCTTAACTTTGTTTTATTGTCTGAAACAATTCCACTTCGCAAGAATCTGAATTTACTGTTTGCTTCATTCCGAGTCTATAAGTTACTTCTATTTTGCAGAAATGGTGTAGACTATTGAGGGGTATTTAATCGTATTCATTAAAAAAATTTTTTTCATTGTTATGACATGTAACTCGTGGCACTCAATAAAAATACTTTGCTCAAAGTAAACTTTGTTGTCGCTGTTGAAAGTTCCGCTAAGTACTTTCAGAGGCCCGAAAAAATGCCAAATTTAGTACACACTTTAAAAAGAATTATACAAAGAACTTTCAAGTACACACTTCACTGACTAACCTAAAACGCAGCAACGTCTGTTTGCGAGCCCAGAACACAAACCGTTCTTGTAGGACCCCCAACAGTAGACGTTGTCATACTGACAAATGCCTCCAATCGCAGTGCAAGGATGATCCGATCCTGAACAGACATTTTTATACTCATCTGATCATTTTACAAGTAAAATATTAATGAAAGAATGTTTATTTTAATCGTTTTTACATAAAAATCGTCGCTCCAAATGAAAAATCTTGCAAGCAAAGAAAAGATTGAGTCGTTTGAAAAAGTTGCAGATGGGAGGGAGAGAGACCGTGAGCGAGTTAGAAAGAAAGATAGAGATAAAGAAATGATCGAGACTGCAATGCTTATTTCCTTTCACTTAGCCTTTCGGCTGCATTTCGTGTTGCCCTTTGACATCAATACTTTCAGATGCCACCCCAGAAATGCCAATACAACACCATAAATACGTGTTAAAAAGGACTATGACTGACTGACCTGGAACGCAGCAACGTCTGTTTGCTGACCCAGAACACAAACCGTTCTCATACGACCCCCTACAGTAGTTGTGGTCATTCTGGCAAATGCCTCCAATCGCATTGCAAGAACGGTCTGATCCTAAACAGACATTTGTATAACCAGCTGAACACTTTACAAGTAAAATGTTAATGTATCAATATTTTACCCTCCTTATCTCTCATAAGTCATCCTCTTCAATGCATTGCTACGAATGTCCCTCATCATATACATTGCGGCTACACTGACAACATTTGCAGGTGTAACCATGAATCATGTTCGCATTAAGTTTACAACACTGTTTTTGGAATAGATCATGATGTTCAGAACGAAAAAAAAAAAAGCAATTTATTCTCACAAGTACGTAGTCCAGCCTGCTTCTATCTCGTGTCTTCAGTCATAAAAAGATATATGGAATCAAACATAACAGGCTTAAATAGTGTTCTGATCGAGAAACTATTTTTCATTTTAATGCAAGACGATGGGTAGGATAAGAAATAGAAACACAAACCCTACCATGTGGTGCATTGACCCTACCATGTGGTGCACTGACCCTACCATGTGCGGCACTCAGTGCAGCCGGCAACAAGAACGTGAAGATAACAGCTTTCATCGCCATTGTCGCCTGTAAAAGACACACCATGTGATTATAATGGTGATGTTCCTTTATGATGAGTGATCCGATGTTGAAACTTCAAATATAGGAGATTGTAACCATGTTGCCAATGAAAAGTTTCCATACGATGCAAGAGATTTATAAATATACAACCATGGTGTATCAGTAGCGAATATTGCATTATTTTAAAATATCAACCTGGATAAAAACAATGACCTTAGTGTCTCAATCCTGCAGTTAAGTCCAAATTAACTGGAAGTCCAAAGGAGTCTGTGGGCGGCCGCAGTGTAAACGCTTGCTGACCTTCCGTCACCTTATGGGAAGTGTGTGTGTGTGTGGCTCCACTGCTTTATATTGAAACTGTTGGTGACAGTTGGTCATTGTAGATGGTCAGTACTCTGGCTACATGCCAGTCACAATACAGTCAGGACCCATGCACACACAGGCCACGTGACAGCTCTTTCACATCTTCTTCAAGGTAACCTTCGTATAAATTGAGAGGCAGGTGTCCAAGAACTTATCTAAATATAAGAGTGCGAGGTGCACTCATTTCATGCTAATAGATACATAAAATCGGTGAGGAAGTAATTTTTTTTTCAATGTTAGAAAACAGTGCCCCTCTCACTTTATTATTTTAAGAAAATACAGAGAGCTAAGAGAACAAACGGTTTTAACCCTCTTTAGTACACTTTTTGTACTTTTTAAGTACAAGAATTTTTGAATGTAGTGATTATGTGGTCGACCCACGTCACCTACTTAACAAAGTGTAAATTGAGTGACATTTAATAGATTTTCCTGAAAAGTGTTCAGGGGGCATATGAAGTAACTTGATCCCAATGCAATAACCTAACATATGAATTAATGTACAAGACATAGCTTCCACATTCACTTTAGGCCAATGCCTTTTGAGTTCTACTCGTTAGATTAAGAATTTTTTCATAGCAAGCAAATGAACTTTTCGAACAAAGCTATTATCCGCCGCGTCCCCAAATGTAGGCGGTATCCACACCTGTCGCCACAGGTAACAGCGAAAGGTGGGAAGTCTTAATACACATTAACATCACATGTCTGTAAGCTGTAAATTCTAACATGGAGATCCTGTGATCACAAGAAGAATACAGACAAGCATACTTTGTTAGTCACGTATCTCCCTAGTGGGATTCCCATCCTGTCCTAAAAATGAGCTCTTAGGATACGATACATACGCATCAGCCTTAAAAACTGACAGCATAGAAAGACAAATATAAAGAAAACAAGACAGGTATACGCAAAGACGGGATGGTCAAATAAGAGACGGGAAGTAAAATGATTCTTTTACTGTCTTTACTGATTGGTTTCAATCTTGTCTCATGATTTGGTTTCTGCTATATATAAATAATATTATCACACTGAATAACTGCTTAACGCCATGATATAATTACTTTTCTTACAGCATGTATGTTTTATGCCATCCCATAGCCTATAAAGTCATGATTCAACTCAGAAAAAAGTGAATTATGCTTTGCAGAGTAAATAATCTGTAAATATAATTTCTTATGTTTCTTCAGTAGTTATGAGAACACTCGTAAATGACTTCAGATCTCTAAACTGCTAAGAATTGTAGGCATGCTCCATCCTCGTGGTTTCTGATGACAACTGGGGGCTCATCCTGCGTCACGTGACCCGTGACTATCATATGGAGAGTGTTGCGAATAATGTTAACATGTGTGCATGCGCAATACTTAGGAATTCATTTATTGTCTTATCCTTTTCACGGTCTTTTATTTCATCATCATCATCAACAACAACAACAACAACAACAACAACAACAACAACAACAACAACACAACAAAGAGAGAGTGATGTCCCAATGACTTTGTCTATATGAACTATGAGCGTGAGATCAGGAACTCTTGCACATCTTAATCCGCGAAAAAGATGCTAGACTACTGTCTGTGGCATTTTCGACTATTATTTAATTGGTCTAACGGTCATACGTACATGCAATAGCTAGTTATCTTCCGTTATATCGTTTTCTGCTGTCGATTATAGCAGTGTTCTAACAATCTGTTTCACTAAAACTAAACCGTTTGGTTTTGCGACTCAAGAGGAAGAACACTACTTCATCGTTGGATTCGCGCTGCTTCTCTTCCGACGACTTGTGAACTTTATTTGGTTTTTTAAATAGGCATTCTGCAGGCAACCCAATGGGCATCAGAGAAAAGGTTTTTACCTATTAGATCCTTTCCATGACTGGCCAGGTGGTGTGGAAATGAGCCTTTGCTGCCTAGATTACCGTTTTTTTAAGTGAATAGGGGGATGCTTCTGGCTTCATATCTTTCATCACATAAGGCATTTTATGCTTGTTGTTATGCTTGGTGTTTGTATATTTCTGTGTGAGTCTTTTCTATGTAAAGCGCCATGAACCTGCCCGTAGAACATGATATTAATTCGCTGATGAGATACTCTGGATTATGATTTATGCAAGGGATGTAGTGGAGTGAGTGAGATCTGTACTTTTTTCCCTTTAGTTAAATGTAGACGAGAGTGTATGGTATCAATCATAGACTTTAAACGATTACAACGCTTCATTTAACATAACAAAAGAATACCCAAGACATAGAAATGACTGTGTTTACTCGTTTATTTCATTTATTGTATTATTTCTCAAAACATTAAATTCAAGTCAGAGCTTGCAAAGACAGGCTAGACTTTGCAACGACCATTTTTATGACTTAATACAGCACTTTCTGGAGCCACTGCCAGCGCACAAACCAACCTGGTAGCTGCCTCCAAAGCAAGGGAAAATATCTTCCTGACATTCCCCTCCTCTGTCTAGGCATGCACCATCAGTTCCTTAATGAACAGACAAGAATAGTGCTCATTGCAATACAGAATGAAAGCATTGATGGCATGTATGAGGACAACAAATACATTACCAAAGATAAGTAGAATGTAAAAGGTTAGGATGTAAAACAAATGTTGTTGTCGTTTGAGGAGGTACAGCGTCGTAAAGACACTCGGCGATCGAAACCGCAATGCATATCCTCCCTTCACTCAGCCTTACGCTTGAGTTTCGCGCTTCCTTTTGACACCAACAGTTTTTAGAGGCACAAAAAATAATGCCAAATTTCAGAACACCAGTAAGATGTAGATAAAATGACTGCCGCATGTGTAGTTCAATGACTCACCTGAAACTACGCAGCAACGTCTGGATGCTGACCCAGAACACAAACCGCTTCTGTAATCCCCACCACAATAAAAGAAGTCATACTGGCAAGTCCCTCCGATCCGATTGCAAGCGTCGTCTGATCCTAAACAGATTTTTTTTTTTTTAAAAAGACAGTTGATTATGCCACAAACAACTGTTGAGGTAACAATTAGTATTATGGCTGAAAGCTTAGGAATATGTATTTTTCTGTACATCCTATTTCTGGATTTTCTGTTCCACTGTCGGAAGCTGTACTTTACTGGAATTAACGGTTGAGCAAACTAAAACACGCTACAAGGACACGCGCTGTGATTGCAGTCTCCGGCTCAGAGACTTTTAGATTGCTCTAAGTGTGTGTAAACACATCAGTGAGTCAGTCTGTCACTTAGTCAGCCAGTCAGTTGTCCCTAGACCGGTAACTGCCATTGGGGGGTTGGGAAGCACATGAATAGATGCGGCAGCTGACGGGTCCGCCACTCTTGCCTACTGTGGGCAACAGTGAGCAGGTCCTGTACAGGACGACCAGTCCAATCTTTGCCTTCGTAAGCCAGTTCTTTCTTTGGCCACTGCGATGTCAGCTACCCTCCAAGGTACATTGGAGGAAAGTCTTCGACAAGGTTTCGTGCCGGATCACATGATCACAGGTCAGCTTACGTCGCTTAACTGTTGAAGGTAGAGGTTCCTGGTGTCCTACGTGTGTGGCAATCTTGTTTCGTAGAAAGTCGTTGGTTCGTGTAAACAATGGACACTAGGGAACTAAATTATCTTTCGCCCCGCAGGTCCTAATCAGCAGATT
The DNA here is from genome assembly GCA_004794325.1 of Pomacea maculata. Lineage (NCBI taxonomy): Eukaryota > Metazoa > Mollusca > Gastropoda > Architaenioglossa > Ampullariidae > Pomacea > Pomacea maculata. The sequence continues at coordinate 233,512 of SRHC01002267.1, forward strand.
TTCCTTACCTGATTTCTTTCCCATTAATTATTATTTGTAGTTCATTGCTACCAATGTCCGACTTGATGTGCATTTCCGTTACGATGGAAACATACAGATGTGTATTTGCCAGAACAACCATGTTCAGCAATAAATTTGCATCACATAGTTTTTAAACAGCTGGTGATGTTGAGGTTATAACAGCAGTATGTATTATGCTCAGAACGTAGTTCAGTCTGTTTCTCTTTTGTGTCTTTAGTCGCAAAAGGACAATTGAGATAAAATAGAAGAACCTCAATTAATTCTACGATCAAGAAACTTGTTGCTTTAATGAAAAAAATGTGTGGGATAAGAAAGAGAAACACAAACACTCACCTTGTGCTGCAGCCAGTGCAACCAGCAACAAGAACGTGAGGATAACAGCAACTTTCCTCGCCATTGTCACCTGTAAAAGACTAACTTGCATGATGCTGCTTCATCATAATGAGTTGATAATATCAAATAAACTTCGAAACTTGAAGACTGTGTAGCCGGGTAGTCAATGACAAAAATTTGTATACACTGCATGGCATTTATACATGTTGTAATTATCAGTCGCGGGTATTGCATTACTTCAAGAAAGCAATCTAGATAAAAATATGGACTTTAGTATCCTAATACTCAAACCTGGAATTAACGTGAAGTCCAAAGAAGTCTGCGAGCGGCTGAAGTGTAAGACTTTCTGTCTCCTTTATGGGGACTGTGCGCCGCTGCTTTATATACTGACTGGCGTGTTTGTTGTTTACTTCAGAAAGAGCGGCATTTGATACCGGTAGGCGGTAAACACCTCGGCTACATGCCACCCACAATACAGTTTGTGGCTGTGAACACAGAGATCACAGGAGAATTCTGAAGGTCATCCACTTTTGCGCATCGCATCAAACGAGCGACACCTGACGACAGTAAACACGGAAGTTGTCGATCAAAACATGTTGTATTTACTGTACGTCTTCATTAAGACCTCCTGGAATGCAAATCCCTTTTAATTAAATACAACCAAACATGTTTTTACTGACGTGTTTTGCTATATCTGGGTCTCTAATGTGGTTTACCCCAAAGACAGTTTGTACTCTATTACGACTTTTTTCAGATGTTCCGCGCTCAAAACAATTTTTAAGAAAGACTGCCTCTGGGACTATTTGCCGTATACCAGGACTATCAGCAGAGAGAACATAAAATCAGTTAAGTGCATTTTGAAAGAGACTGCTTGCTCATTTGGTCACCGGTCATTTCGACCCAAACCATATCGCCACAGCCATTAGTCGAATTCCGCCACGACCATATTGTCCAAGAAAGACTGCATCGACCCTAAGAGACCAATCAATTACCGATGACACAAGTAGTTCATAACCTCAAATATAAGCAACAGAGCCATACGTTGTTTAAGCTCAGCCACCATCTTCACAAAAATGGCCGCTTATTGGGATTTTCAGCAGAAGTCACACACATAAATATTCAGTGCTTTTAGAGGTATATTAATTTAGTGTATCATTTGGTCAATTGCTCTTACCTGGAGAGTTAGTTCCGCTGTAAATCTTCAATCAACCAAAACAATGATCGAATAAGTAAGCATGACCAAGGGAAAGAAAAAACGACAAAGAAAAACACTATGGTATGGTTTTTAAGAACTTGTTTTCAACTTATAAATAAATGAGCTTTCATTTAAGGGTCATAGTTCTAGGAATTAAAACATACTGATTTCTCTCTGAATGCTTCTCTCAGTTACGACACTATTCTGGTGAATTTTAGCAAGTTTTGAAAGGAAGGTTTTCCTGTAGTACCTTTCTAAACGAAAGTCTTTTTAAAAAAAAGGTGAATTTCCTGTGTATACCTGAATGAATACTATCCTGTTGTTCTTCGAAATACACACGTACAAACCATGCACAAAATTTGGTGAAATAGTATCTCACATTGAGCTTTACACAGTCACAAAAATCATGTACCCCATTAGAACTTTAAATAACTTACCACATGGTGACACAAATCACACTACGACGACCTTTAAAAATTCAATAAAATGATTTCTCTGCCCTGTTTAAATCTCCCTCTGTATGATGACATTTAATGTTCCTGGTGTCTACTCAAAATAAAGATGGATGAATACAGCAACTCTGTTCATACAAGCTGTACAGAAAGTATCGAATCTTGAAAGCGTAACTGAAGTATCTGTGTTGTTTTTAAATGAGCAGGAAAGGATTTTATGTTGATAAATGTTCGCACTTTCTGAAATGATCCAGAAAGACAGCGGGTCAACTTAGCTCGTATGTGTGGGACCGTTTTTATCATGTCGACATAGTATCCTGTGCGAGCAAAAGCGTTTTGCTTCTCATTGTTAACCTGTCTAACATACTAAACAGAAACAAAAGAGTTTAAGAGGACTGATGGCAGCGTCTTGTCTACTGTATATTGCCTACTTAATATATTGCCTACTTAATATTGCATTTCCTTGTCCATCAACAAGACAGTTTCACTCAAATACACCCAGTCCTTTAATCTCATAATCTGTGACAAGTACAGTTTCATCCATAGCTGCTATACTACCAGTCTTCACAGATCATTCTCGAACCATGTGTGACAAAGCCTTGTAAAAATAACAGATAAAGTTCTGTCAATCAAAAGTAGATTTCTGTGCTTCATGACAGGACAAAGGAAATGGCGTACAATGAAGGTCAATTCTCTGCTAAACAAAATACCGTTATACGCGTTTCCTACATCAGTAGCTCTTGTTTGTCAGGTCAAGGTGATGAGAAACAATTTCTAATGGAGAATTAACATTCAGGCCGTGTCTACACCTGTCACCGCGCAGTCAATGTCACAAGCAAAGGTGGGCAATGAGAGGTCGTTTGTGACCAGAAGTCATGTAAGTTGTCGGCTACAACAAGGAGATCCCTTGATCACAGAAACAAATCAGAAATACGCAATTATTTTTGATATAATCTGTATCTAAAAAAAAAAAAAATACTTAACCGGATATCTGTCTATATATATTTAAATATTTGCTCCTAAAAAAGAATTAATTGCTGGTCTCTCACCGACCACTATGTTTGTGACACTCACAGCTTTCTCGAGAATAAAGTCTTTAATGTTTTCTGTTTACAGTTTTTGCTATTTTTCACGAAGTAAATGGCTAGACAATACAGAAGAAATACCACCCCGCATCGAAACACGCTCGCCCCTATCGGCAAACTCCTGGGAGAGGACAAAGGACAGGGCACAATACAAGTAAACAGCAAAAAGCTTCACAAATACCCTGCTAGAAAAACAGAACCCATCACGGATGTTTGCAAAGCCCTTTTCATCGTCCCGTCATGACTTCTCCGCTCCCTGTTTTGCTCCACCTTCCTGACCCTTTAGAGAAGAGTCTGGCGAGCCAAAATTGTCTTATAGACTTGACAAATCCCCGGTTTACAAGAAAATACATATTGACGTGACGGTTGAAGACGTTTCCTTTAATTTCTTCTTTCAGAAAAATGCGCAGCTGCTATTGTAAGATATTTGGTTAAATCGCCTAAATCAGGGATGCCCAACCTACGGCACGCGGGCCATATCCGGCCCGCGAAACTTCTGCCCACAGTGCAGGAAATCGGCATGTTAGTAATAAAAAAAAAA
>SRHC01002267.1:243263-276421 GCA_004794325.1 Pomacea maculata
TTTTTTTTTTCGGGAAAGTTTGTTATGTTTGTGTGACGCAATGTTTTCATTAAAGTCTAGGGTGTGCAAGCTTTTTCTGGAGTCACTGCCACTGGTATCGGATCCCGTAGAACAGGGGTGGGCAATTAATTTTCCCAAGGGGCCGCATGAGAAATTGGGATGGTTTTAGAGGGCCGGACTAATATAGTTAACTCAGTTTTACCCAATACTGTATATATAGTATACTGGCGGGCGGGCCAGCGGGCAGGCGGGCGGGCTGGTCAGAGACGGAGGCGCGGCCCGCGGGCCGGCACTTGCCCAGGTCTGCAGTAGAACCTGTGAACATCAACCCATTATTAACCCTGCGAATTTTGAAGATTGTATTGGTGATAAAAGCTAGCTTCCTTACGCTAAAGGGCATAAATAGAGATCGTTATTCTGATTGTTTCATTTCAAAAAAAAGTAGTTATGATTTGAATGATGATGAAGGAATTTGTATTCTATTCTTTCACTACCATAATATTGATTATTTTCTAACGTGTCCCTGAAAAAAAACATCATGCTAAAAACTCCATTTCCATCATTGGGATGCCCAGATGCAATCTGCGTATGAGTCTACATGAAGAATAAAGTCGATTTGGTGAGTACCATGTGGCTGACCATGATTTCTTGTAATGGTAGAAGGTATGGGATAAGGTGAGTCGATGACTCTCCGCAAACTCTAGGGAGTCTGATGCCACTGTTGTTGGTAAAATAAGATAGGTAAAATAAGCAAGAAAATGCTTTTTTCCATTTAGCCCTCGCCCTTTACAGGGGAAAAAAAATTAACTACATAAATGAAGTAATTAAGAATTATAGAAAAAATTGTAGTAAACATAAAGAAAGGTGGATATGTACAAAAGTGATGGTTAAGAAAAAATATGCGCATATTTACAAGGTTTCCTGGAGTTGGGAGGAATCTCTAGAGGCCTAATCTGTCTGGAAAGTATTTAGATAGATGGCGTAGAAAGCAGTTCAGGGAGTTCAATTGCTTCAGATGGAGAGGGATGCTGTTCCATAGCATGCTTCCTGAGTATTTCAGACTTGATTTAAAAAGGTCTAGTCTAAGAAAGGGAATATTCAGTTTTGGAGAGGTTCTAGAGTTATTGGAGAAAAATGGTTAATTACTCAACAGGCGACTATTTATGTGCGTGTTCCGTCATCGATTTTGCCAGGCTGGATTAAAGCCTGACTGAATGTTCAAGATGCAAGTCTAGTCATGTTGTATAAAATACATTTGCACATGGAAACCTTTAAGAAAGTACCCAATACCAAAAGCTCAAGTGCGATGCAATGGCTCACGACGAATTCTAAGGAGATAGATGTTCATACTTTCAATTGATCAGACAACTGGTCAGCTTTGTTTGTATGTGTAGGGCCAACATCACTATTCTTATTCAGTGTCGGATGCAAATAGTATTGCTTGGATTCTCACAGTTATCCTTCAAAAGCAAGAGTTTAAAGGTACTTGTCAGCCCTCAATAAGTAATTATCACATTACATCCAGTCGCTCTTAACCATGCTTGACCCGCCACCACAAACTGAGTCCTAACTCACACTCAGCAATTTCCCAGCGGAAGCTTGAAAAGGTGGTTAGGGTCAGTTTTAGTTTTTGTGAAAATAAATTCATTGGCCATTAAACTAACTGGGAAATACACTGTCATGTTAATATTATCAACAAAGTTCACACAGAATGTCGTGCCATTTTCCTGCTGGGTTGGACAGTTCACAAGTATCTGTAATGGAGGCAACAGACCTCATCCAGAAACATTCACTCGCACTCTTCTTCCAGTTGCAGCAAATTATGCAGGACGTCACCATGTAATTTGGATTGTGTATCATAGATCAACTCTATGCTCTCTTTCCTGCACTTGCACCAGGAACTTTCTTGACTGTAGCTTTGACACTCTGCTATGAGAGCTAGAACTGACAGCTCTGTACTCTTATTCTCAGGAAACGTAGAGACTGATCAGCCAGAGAGATCTGAAGTGAAAGAGCAGCAGCAACTGCCAGAGCTAAGTTAATGTGTGTGCATATATATATCTATATGAGAGTGGATGGTGGTTTAGCAAGAATTAACAGCACTGCAATATTAGAACTAGGTTTAGCATGAATAGTTCTGGGACCCCAGCCAAATTGTTTTATGTCTGTATTTGCAGAATTTATACGTTTAATAAATCTTTATTATTGAACCTTAAGTCACGGCTCTTTTAGTCTTTTGTTCAGTGAAAAGCAGGGGTGGGGGCTCGTGAGCCATGTGGCTAGAATTGACAAATTTGCAAACATTTCTTTACAAGATTTAAGTTAAAGTGGGTGGTAAGAGTTACATAGATGTCATCTATGTAAAGAATTCTTGCAGAAACAAAGAGAATATAAAACTGATCTTTGTTTATTCAGTTCTTTGCCAAGAATAAATGCAAATAACTGTCTGATGCGCCATTCCTGATGCGCCAACCTGCTCTGTAAAATAATGTCAATACAAATATGACATTATGTCAATAAGGACAAACATGACTCAATTTATAAAATGTTTGCATCAAGTTCCATGAAAATTCAATATCTAGCATTTTTTTCCCCTTACAGAATACAAAAAACTGTGTTCATTAATAATCTGAATTACCCAGTTATATCAATTGTATACAAAAATATGTGCATAATGACACATGCACAAAAGGCAAAAATTTAAACTGTCAACATTTGTTGCATTCATTTTGTTTCAAAAATTATACTGAAAGGGTGTACCATTATAAACAAATGTTGCTTATTTAGGGTAGTGTAATTTTTCTTGTCTTTTTCCCTGGACTAAAGATCGCATCCTTAAAGCTTACATCTAATGCAAACATGCTCCTCCTATTTTCCCTTTAAATTCAAGAGAATTTTACTAGTTTCTTGGCCATGATAAAAAAAAAATAAATAAACCTATTCAACTCCAGCAATGACTTACATCAATCTACTGATAATCAAGCACAAGTCTTTTACCCTAAAATATTGTCTAGGTTTTTTTTTAATTAAAGATCTATTCAAATCCTCCATCACAGAATTAGTTCTATTTAGCCACAAAGCTCAAATAAAGCTCTTTAAAAAGTAAATAAATCAAATAAGAGAGCCTGTGAAAGATTTTTTAAAAAAGTTTTTTTTTTCTTCACAGCACTTTTTTGCTCTCATGTTTTCTATGTCATTCTGCTTTTGATTTTCCAGCTTAGTTAAGTAATCTGCCAAAAACACTAGGGGAAAAAAAGACAATCAAAAGATTTCATTGATAGTTTCCACTTGCAACATTCAGCTCAATCTCTGAGTACAATTTAAAATAAAACTGGAATGATTTTAGTGAACAAAAGTACATTAAACAATGAAAAAATCTTTTCATGAACACCACAGTGCAGCAATACCAAGTTACATGCTTATGTATACGTGCAGATGACAACTTTCCAGTAACTTTGACATGTGACTAGAAACTAGGAAACTCCTAGAACTCACAATTTCAAAATAGTATATTTCAAGCATCCACTACACATAAATATTACAGAAAACCTTTAAAATATGTGAATAGAAATATTTCATTTCTATCCTGCAGAACTTACTGTATAGCTAGATATATTCCACTGAACTGGTCTAAAATGCCAAAAATAATTTGACAAGCAAGCCTTAAAGAAAAAAACTCTCAGTAGTTGTGTATCATTAAATCCTTCCTTTAGCAGTACTTTAAGAAATGAAGGATGTAATTCAACATTACATCAGAGTTCTCTTTACCCATTCCTGGAAAAAATTGTTTTTGTTCACTTGGAACACTTTCATGCCTTTGAGATACAGAGTCCAGAAGGTTACAAGAAGCCTTTTTTAGTTTTTAAGACAAAATCAGTTCTGTTTTGCCTTCCTTGGTTATCAACTGGACCAGGCTTCCTGAAGGTGGCCGTTCCTGGCCCTCTACCCACTTAGAAAAAAGTCTGAAACAAAAGATCAAGAGCTTATAAAAGTAATGTTGATAACAAACTGTAAATGCATAAATGGGAACTCTAAACCACTTCCAGAAAAACTGATGTTTATAAATATGAAAATACTACAAAACTGAGAAATAAAAAAAAAATATAAAAAGCAATTACATGCATTTCAAAATACTATATAATGCTACACACCATCTTGTGAGCTTTGGCATGGTCTATCTTAAAAGTCATGAACCACCACCACTAGGACTCATTCATACCTAGATACTCATATAAGCACAACATACCCAGCTACAAAGTCAAGTGGTGTCCAGGTAGAGAAGTCAGCATTGGCCATCCACTTGCGGTTCATAGGAGTGTCTAACGTAACTCTGTTTCAAAAATGCAAATGCTACTTACACACGTTATGAGATCATACTCCGGGTGGTGAATGTGGAAAAAGTTTATAAACCTACTGTATGCTGACAACAAAATGAGTTTAATATTCTTGTCACTTTTGCTAAGATATATTTTGTTAAACAGTCAAGGGCAGATATAGGTTATAATTATTTTGTTTCTTTGTTCTTTCCAAATGCCATGAGCGACAGTCAGTGGGAAGGGAGGTAACTGTGCATCTTCTGCTTCCTAAATTTCATCAATTACATTTACAATGCTTTTTCAGGTTCCTTCTCAACGTTAAAAAAAAAATTCACACAAATGCATGCAAAACAGACTTAGCACACAACTAGAAGCATTTTGAAAGAGGCACATACGGAAGGATGGCAACAGCCAAGCTATCAGAAGGCATGCCACTGTTATCACCCGCAAGACTCTGAGTTAACTGATGCACTGCAGCCTTGGCTAGACCATATCCAACCATTCCTTGAAAAACATTGATGTTTCAACATAGGTTTAAGCACTTGATTACTCATTTTTTACAATTAACCAGTCAAAAAAGTTAAAGGCTATTCTTCCATATTGTACATTAATATTTCTTATCACTAGTATGTCACATCATAGTTAATCAACAAATTCCTATCTATCTAAACTATTCCAATTGCAAACTTTATCAATATATCTATTAAAATGAATCCATAGGCAAAAATCCAGTAAAGTAATGGTACTTCCCCTGAAATATTTTATTCAGTTACTTGTAAAACATGATAACTACTATAAGCAATTTTATGCAATTGACATTTAAAATAGTTTAGCATCTAAGTACTTCCTTCACCTGAAAAAATAAGATGCAAGAAAACAGTTATGTAATGACTGCAAGAAATGTAACTGTCCTGGATAAAACTTGGAAAAAGACTAAATATTCTTTCCCTTTCATAGCACTGTCAGTCTATAAAGTTCACTTATAGAATAAAATTAAAAGCTGATTTTACCTGGGGTACCTTTAAGTGCTGCCTGTGCACCAGGGAGAGTTAGAACACCTCCATTCTTTAAAAACCGTGCAGCTAGGCTAGATGCGATTACTGATGTCCAAACACTTTGTTTCCACATACTGTCTGCATTCTCAATGAGTTCTAATACAAGTGAGAGAAACTGACAATGATAACTATTGCACAATAATATAAGCTAACACAATTAATCTTCTATTGTGCACCCCAGTTTTTTGTAAGCATGACACATAACATCTGCCTAAGATTTTAAGAAATGCAAAAAAAATTTTTTTTTTCCTGCATATCTTCCTACAAAATGTAGATTGCTTTATGCAGTTTGCTCCTCATTATTCATAACAAATCACAGAAAGAAAAAGGTTAAGATGCCAGACAAATATAAAGTTAAAAAAAAAAAGACTGCTCAAGCACATCACTTACTTTTAGATGCTGCATTTCCACCTGCCCATCCTCCAGCAACACAAAATATGGCATCCACTTTATCACTTCCTAGGATTTCCTCAACTCGAGAGCTTACCTCCACCTCTTGCTCATTCCATGTTGCCATGGGACCAACAACAACATTTGCATCTGCTTCTTCATTTGGTGCAAGATCAATAGAACCAACCCACTGCATCATAAAACAAGGGTTAAATTTAGTAACTTTAAGTTTAATGTAACTATCAGTAGAAATACCAAGTCTTTATATGATGTTTAAACAAAATCAGTCTCAGCTCACTGCAGGTTTAAATATATCAATATGTCCTACTTGTCTTTTGTTTTCATCTAAGCAACAAAACAAAAGTTTGCTATAGTACTCATGCTATAACAAATAGATCTTTATCATATGTTAACAGGAATATAACCTACAGAAGTGCAAGCTTACCAAGACCAAGGAATGTGTTGAAGCTAAGACACCATCAGATGCCATCTTGATCTTGATGGTGACTTGAACAACTAACCTTTCAATGATGAAATCGACCTTCTTGTAACCTTTATCTTGATTTGTAATGACTTTAGGCAGTATGTTAAAAGACCATGCATAAAGACATTTAATCACCATATTTACCTCTTAGTCTGTGCAACTGGACTAGCAAAATGGCATCTGACAATGTCACGGCACTTTCAAAATAGGTCGTATGAACACCTCCCCCCACCACCACCTTGATATACCTGCATCATGGAACCATGTATGAAACTGCTGCAAAGCTTTCTTACCAAGTTGATGGTCATTACAAATTGCTTCTGTTGTCTGCCTACCCCAGTCAGACACTCAATTTAACTGATGCAAAAAACTAAAATACCCCTATCTCTTGGATCATTAATGGCACACAACTTTATGCTTACCCTGCACTCCCCTGTGAACAATGGATTGTACATGAATCTCACTTTTCTCTGTTCAATAGGCCATAGACCTGTTTTTGGGATATAAGTTCGTGGTCAACATATGACCTAATACTGTTATTAATAAGAAAGTTTTACCACACCTGCAACACCTGCAGAATACAGTCACATTAACTGAGCTGCTTAATATTGTATCATATAACATGCAAATGAAGGCCATATCTCGTTGGGGGAGGACAGACTCTGCATCATGCTGCTAAACGTTTACAGCTGAGGTTCTTATCAGTTTGTTTTAATAGTAAAAGTTACTTTGGTTTTAATTTCATTGCTAATCAATAAAAGTGGACCTTAGTCTACACTTTACCCTTTTCTGCAATGTATGAGGGATAGAAACTGCAGTAAAGCATAAAGTGAGCTGAAGTATTAAGGTTACTTCACACACGACTGTGTAAATTAAATTTATTTTTCAATAGTTTTCACTTAGGAACTGGCAGTGACTCTAGTCTTTAAGTATTAGTAAATAGTTTGATTAAAATAATAGCCATAGTCGTATCTCTAATGCTCCATATTCTTGTTGTGACCATCAAAACTCAAGTTTGCAAAATTACAAGTCTAATTTATTTATCATTTTCTGAAGAATTTAAAATCTTCTATGCAATGATTTAATTGTCCGAAGTTTAATCTTATCAAATACAACTTATCATTCTAGCACAGCTTCACACACAAAACTTTGTCCTGTGATAATAGTAACTATCAATGATTGTGATTAAAGTCAAATGATTAGTCCTCCCGCTTGTCTTTCTCTGCATATTTATGACATTCTCCATCTTTATTGTTTGTTCCATGTTTCCTCTTTGAGTCTCCTGTTTATCCTGTTACTTGTCTGCATAGTGCATTGTCCTTCCATCCTTCGTATTCTATGTCTCCTACTTGTCTTATGCATGAGAGCATGCTCCTCCATGAGCGTCATTATGTGCTACATAAATCACACATTTCTTATTGTTATTAACTGTATGCTGATAGTCTGTAAGCAAGTCATCATCCACGAACAAAGATAAAATAGTTATTATTCCAACTGTGACAGTAAAAATTTTAATTTAAACAAATAATGATGCAATATTCGAATCAAATGTGCTTTTGTTTCTGTGTACATGAATAGTAAATTAACAGCAGTAGGGTAAACCTATATTTATTTCGCGTTTCCGCGTTAAAGCATAAAATATAATAATTGTGACTGTAGCGATAGCCCCAAAGTGGCCTTTTAGTAACCGCGATTGGAAACTAGCTATCCTCCGTGCATCCACACGTTTTTGTCACATGGAACAGCTCAATACGAAAAAAAAAAAAAGAATGCTGGAGACAGGCATGCAAAACAGTTACTAAATACCAAAATCTGTTTGAACAGATTCATTCCGTTATAACAATAACAGATATTTAAAATTTGGTGGACCGTCGAAGACGATTAAAAGTAGCAATGCTAATTGGTAGGAGGGAACGAACTCGTGTCGTCTGCTGTTCTGCAAAAACGATTTTTGAACGATTGCACCAGCAAATAGACTGTATCAAAACAATGGCAATGTGAAAGCAAATATAATTAGATGAGACAGCACTTTAAATGTTTAACAATATAAACAAATCGTAATGGACAATTATGATTTTTTAAAAGAAATCGATAACAGATGGTTTGCTTCTACTGCAGATGACGTAAGTTAGCTACTGCTAAAAATTAAAAAAAAAGATACTGCCCAAATTATAAAATGTAGGATTCCAACGTTTATCTTTTACAACAGAAAATGCATATACTTACAAAGTTTTTAGATTTAAAAAGTTTGACGCAAGTGGACCCTAGTGCACCCTTTCCCCCGTAAACAAGCACGCGACCAGCAGCCATGATTATGCTTTATAGTCTCGTGAAGCATGACACTTACAGACAACTACTTTCTTTAAATAATTAAATGCAAACTGTTTTATATCATTAGTATCAGTCATTGATGATATAGTTTGTTGACTTTTAATGATTTTTGGAATATTTCTTTGAACACATTTTAATGTATCGCCGTACTGGAGCTACAAACGAGAATCCACGTGACGTCATTATGGCCACTGGTAGCTAAAGTGACGAGCAAATTGGAATGAACGACGACAGAGGCGTCTGTTTTATTTTATCATTATATAGGCATTGCTAATATTTACAGCAAGGTAAATTAACACTCAAGTTCAAGACTGTGTATTACCTACGATGTCAAGGCACGAAGGTAAAGCATCTGAAAAATTACTTTTTTTTTCTAAACATGGCTCCGCCGCTCCGTCTGGAAAAACGCAAAACACCTAGATATATGACATTGAACATGCTTCCAGTGTTTGCCTATGATGTGTTTTTGCTTTACAGCAAGTGTTATGTTTCTGTATTGTTAGTTCTGTTTCCTGTTACCATCATTTGCGCAGTTCCACTGATGCATAATTAGCATTTCATAGTGTTTATTAACACATCAACAGCAACTTCCGTTTTTTAGACTTCTTACAATTTTTTTTATATTGTCTACAAACAACTTTATTAATTTTGTTTAACTCGCAGATGTTAAACTGACATCATATTGCATTCATTCTGTTTTCATAATCCGCAGTCTACAGCCTCTTAGCCTGTTGCTTTCAGGTCACTGCTGCATCAATTCAGCGCATTTTCATTGTGACACTGTATACAATAGCTCATTAATTGTTTTGAAGATTCATGTAGATATGTTTCTATAATTTAAATTTTTTTTATACTTTCCCCAAATCCGCGAGTCAAAAACGTGAAAAGATATAAGATTCTTAGTCATCATATGGAGATATAAAACAGATTAAAATGAGGAATGACATGGGTAGGTATAAGGGGAATATATTGAGTGTGTTTTAAGGGGTGTGTTGTGGGTACGAGTCTTAATGTGAAACTGGGATTCAATTTATTTGCACCTTTAGTATTCCATGACTTCGACTTTATCCAGTTTTTAAAATTCCATTAACTAAAAGCTATGCTTAAAGCAGTTCAGTGACATAAAAAATAACATCATCCAAAGAATTTTATGGTAAATGTACACATAAAATTTGTCTTTTTTTTTTTTTTTTAATATACCAAAATTTGGAGAATTCACTAAGTATGGTTGAACTATAGTAATGCAGTAACTACATATTAACCTTACAACTAACAAGGTTGATAGCTTTTGTTTTGACTGATGATTTTAACATTCATAAGGTGTATTTAATAACAGTTGTTATGTCTTCCTATTGTATATCCTGTGTGTATATATCAAATAAAGTATAAAGCTAAAGGGAGGACAAAAGAGCTACTGGTTACCTAGCAAAAAAACTGTAAGAATAAAGTAATTTTTCTTCATGGACACTTGCAGGTGTGAGCTGTGATTCTTGCCTTAAGGGCAACTTTCGAGGTAGACGTTACAAGTGTCTGATATGCTATGACTATGATCTCTGCTCTACATGTTATGAGGCTGGTGCAACTACTACCCGTCACACCACAGACCATCCTGTGCAGTGCATATTGACACGTTCAGATTTTGGTACGTAGTGCAAACAGTTGTGTATACAAGCATTGAAAAAGTAAGGTATTGAATATAAATAAAGAAGGCAATACTTAATGGAATAATATAGAAAGATACTGTAGTTGCTAAGCATGCACACCCTTACCAAAACAACCCAGAAATTTCATATTTTTAGGAAAAATTGGACATGGAATTTTAGTGTTTAAAAGTTGTGGGGAAAAAGTGTGTCATGTCTATAAAATATTGATCAGTAAATCCGACTTTGGTCCCAGATATGTACTACGGTGGAGAAGCATTGACAGCAGAGCAGCCACAGTCTTTCACCTGCCCATACTGTTGTAAGATGGGTTTTACTGATGCCACCTTGCATGAACATGTAACAGCAGAGCACACAGACGTCTCACTTGAAGTGGTTTGTAACACATTTTTTTTTTGGTACTAATTGTACCCTATTGATGGTTAGGTTTGACTAAAATATTTTGATGTTAAATTCTTTATTTTATTTTTTCTTTACCCATTGACCTTTGATTCTAATCCCCAGGTATGCATGAATCTGAAATATTTTCAAAATAAAAATCTTGAAAGATAAACTAAATGTGACTACTTCTTGTTCCTAATCACCCCCAGTGGAGCATAGGGCAGAAACTACACATTGTATTTGCAGTTTCTGTAGCAGGGATGGGGTTGCTAACGCCACACCCAACCCTCCTTCATCCAGGCTTAGGACCTGCAGGTTACCCAGGGGGGTTTCCAGGCAGAGTTAAATGTGACAGGAAGTCAAAATTACAATTAAAGTTTAAAGTTTTGGAGAAAGAAACCATTCCTAAAATATTGCATCATCAAATAGCACTTTCTTACAAACCTAAAGGAAATGACGTTTATCAGATCATATTTGCAAAAGAAAATTTTGATACAGGCTTATGTATAGTTGATGATAAATGTGATGTCTAGTCCAGTATTAAGTGGATTTTAATGGTCACACACCATGAATAAATATATGATGAAGTGTCTGAAGTAGGCTCAAAAATCATTAGTGCCTTGGCTTGTGCACTCTTGTCGCTACCATTTTTTAAAAGAAATGTACGTCTGGAAAAAGTTAAGATCTTTCCCCAGTCTGTTTTGCAGAAGAATAAATTATTATTAATTGCAATGTTTTGTAATATTTAGGCCTCTTAACCTACAGCAAAGACAACTTCATAAACATTTAAGTGATGTGATTTGCCAAAAATGCAGTGTTTGTTTTCTTCTACTGAATTCAAATAAAAGATGGTAATTATACTGAATGGAGCTATCATGACAGTGATTTACAAGACTTTGTTTTTAAAATACTAGTGGGGTTTTTTTTTATGAAAATGTTGGGTAAAGTCCCAGTTTTCATTGTCATTACTAAAAAAAAATGTTTTTTGTACATGCTATTTATATATGGCCTTTTATGACATTTTAATATTTTGAGTATTTTTCTAATCTTAATTGTTGCTAAAAGGGCCAAAACATTCAGGTGTCCTGAACTTGAAGAGTTACAGGGGTAAGCTAACTGCTAGTCCCCTTTTTCTAATGCACCATCTTAGATACCTTTGATTTAAAGGAATTTGTATCATCTGCTTGCAACGTATCTGTTTTTCTCTTTTTTAGCTTTATGCATGTTAAGCTGTCTATTCACCATTGATTTAACAGGCTTTGTAATTGAGAGAAAGATGATTCACAAGGGGATCAAGACATAAGAAGAAAAGTGCATTGAAATCATTAAACATGATGCTATTATCTCTTATTCTTGTAGGTTTGCCCTATATGTGCCTCTATACCTGGTGGTGAACCTAATCATGTGACAGACGACTTTGCTTCACATTTGGCTCTTGAACATCGTACTCCTAGAGATTTCATATCCTTTCAGTTTTAGAGTTACAGACAATTCTTAACAGCCAGCACTTCATTGTCTTAGAACATAACTCAAGATTCTGTCCATAATATTTACTTTTTCTTTTACTCTTGTTAAAAGCATCATTTACTTAGATAACACATAATGTAAGAATATAATGTAAGATACTTATTTAAATATATTTGCCAAAAAGGAATAAAACTAAGTTATTGGAGTTTATTATGTGTAGACATAAAAGCATTGTGTGTTTAGGCTGCTACAGAGGGGTATCCATACTATGAATACAGTATTAGGTGTTAAGATAGAATTGTGTTCTGAATAGTATAGTGTAATTGCATTAGACAAGCAGCAGCAGATCCAGTCTTTAACTCCTACACGATGAACCGCCAGGCCTTCGTCATGTGCGTCGTATACCTCACCCAGGTCGGGGTGGTGGCTCACGAACACGTCGTGCCAACATGCATTTTGGTTCTTCTGCCAACACCCTAACAGGTCTTTCTCCCAGTGGCCGTGAAAACATGGACCCAATTGCAGGTAAGCTGAGCTAAAGATGTGAAAAAACTAAATAGGCTTTTTTGATTTTATCGAGAGTTTTCATGTTCATATTATTTCAGCACTTTGCAAGATCATTCATAAAATGATATGCATATATTTTCTGTTTGTACATGTTTACATACTTCTACTCATGTAAAAATGCTTCAGGATTTAATTTATCATCTTTTTTTTGTTACTATTGAGAAGTTTTGATTTTTTTTTTTCCCAGAATGTGAATTTCTAGATGTTTGACAATGACCAACTTTATTTGTCCAAGTGGGCAATGTGAACATGAGAAAGTGCTCTAGTCACAAAAGTAAAAATTAGAAATAAATAAAAATAAGAAATAAAATTTGTTGCAAGGTGCAGTGTTAAAAGATGTCAACAGTGAAAACAGTTTAGTTGATGGTTTGACTTTGAAATCCTATTTAAAAGCCCATGTATGAAGTCTCTTTACAATCTTTCTGTTTATTGTTATGGAAACTAATCCTGATATTATAGTAGTACATTCCTAGTGTTTTGTATCAATTATACAAAGTTGTTAATGCCTTCACCAATATTGATGTACTAAAATTTGGGCTTCTTTTCTTAATATTTTTTTTCCTCTTGGGTGTTGTGGTAGATTTTAGCATGCTATTCATGAGGTATGCTTTGCTTTTTGAATATCCGCTGAGTGATAGCATGTTAGCAACTGAATCATAATGTGTTTGTTCATATAGGCTTATGATTGCCATTCACTTATTTGGTTGTTTGGATGATGACTTTAAATGGCATCTTGAAGCAGTTGTAGGTGTCTTTGTTTTCTGTAGATGACGTGGACAGGTTCCAAAGCTGTATGGCACAATTGGCTCTCTGTGCTAGATACTAGATATTTCAACTGTTCATCAGGGATTGGGGGAGTAGTGTGTATGTGTGTGTGTGTGCATGCCTGGATGACCATGGATAAGAGAGAAGACCTTTCTTTTACACTTTTGAAGGTTTCTGATGATTAGGGGCATTTCACAGAGCTGTTCATGGAGTAACAGGAGAGCCTGGTGTCATATGCTCTGGTTCCTTGTCTGAAGTGGTATCCTTCAAAGAGGCTGTCAAAATGTAGCTGTAGCTGGCTCTGTTTGAATGAAATAATGCAGGAGAATTGGGTATCCAGGCTTTGACATCACTTTTGTATGTCTACAGACGTTCGTGAGTGGATGCCGGGTAAGCTTGACCTTCCCTGCTAGCTTGTAGTGGTGCCTGTATTCAAGTATTCTTACTGTGGCTCACTTTGATTTAGTTTTGAGTGACCAAATTTGTAAAGAGGAAAACTTAGGAAAGCTAGAATCCCAAGCAGCAGACTGTGGTTGTAAATGTTATATCAGGCATGCGTTAAGCATTTACTAATTTTAAATCATTTCTGTTTTAGGATATAGCATAAGAGGTATGTTCATTCCCTTTTTTTAAAAAAAAAAATTTTGGTTATTAGTATTTTTGTTGCTGTTGTGACAGGAAGGAAGGGTCTACTGCTGATTCTGGTTTAGTGAAGCAGCATATGACAAAACTGCTTCCACGATTGTTGTTAGGCCTAACCTTTAACATCAGCAGTCCTTTAGGTCTGGTCAGAACTAGGGGAAATCATATTACCATAACCTGCTGCATCGTTTCAAAGACTTAACAGTAACATGGCAGCTTACATTGTCTTATTCCTTTACTAGCAGTCTGCCATGGTACTTATGTTGCATGTGGTCTTCACTGCCAGTCACAAGTTCAAATCTAGACAGTGTTGAGATTTTCCTATGCAGCCTGCATGAAGTTTTGCAAAAGCACCATTTTTTTGTTGTCTCATTGTTGTGGTTTACACTGGTTTTACTTAGAGTTGTCCTACACCTGGTCCTGTTTATATTCTTTCATGAAATCAGTTGGATTTTACTCCCTTTTTACCTCTTCCATTCCCTAAGTGGTAGCAACAGTCTTTAAGTTTTGCTTTGTCACACATCTTTTGTTTAGAGCATCAGATTCATATCGTATGTACTGAGCACAAAAAGCTAAACAGAATCAAGCATTAGCATACAACTTCTGAGTCTTGTGAGTGAAAGTTGTAGAGTAATTACTTGCAGTGGTAAGGCTATTGGATATTTTGAGAAGGCTATGCAAGTAAGTTATACTTAACCACAGCACATGTATAATTACTGTGATCATGCAACCATTATTTGATGTTAACTGGTGCCTTTGTGGCAGCTTTAAATTTTTTTTTCTATCTTCCACTGTTTTCTGGCATTTCCTTTATTCTTTGTCTTTGCATCACAGTTAAAATTGTCTGGGAGGATGTTCTGTATACAAAGAAAATTCATCACATCTGAAATCTTCATCCTTTTTAGGTCACACTCTCATTATTGTTAGTCTGTGGAAGCTGAACATTCCATTTGTGGGTTGTTTTTTTTTTCTTCCTTAAATTTAACTTTTCAAAATTTCTTAGAGCAGAACTTCAAAAATATAAAGAGTTTTACGTATCACGTTATATTAAAGCTTTTAGTAGGATTGATATTATTATTTTTACACATCACATATTATTCAAAATGGACATTTTGTGCTCATGCGTCCTCTGAAAAAAAAACATGAAAGTCCATAATGTAAAGTGTACTTTTATGAAAAGTAAATGGATCCATAAGTATAAAGAATATTTTTAAATTATGCCTTTTCCACCAAAGTAAAACTTAACAGTTTCATTCCTTATAAAATACAAGATAGTAGTCACATGCAACAAGCATGAACAGTGAAAATAGTCGGCCTTTTATTTTTTAAATGTTTTATTAGCTAGTATTTAACGGTTTTTTTATGTACAAAGAGTGTTTCGTTTTATGTAAGTTTTAGGTTGACGTTCTGGGTTTTTTAAATATCATAATCTGTTGCAATGTTCACATAATGTTTCCAGTTTCTTTATTGTTCTCATTCATTGCCTTAATTATTTTAATTAAAGAAAGGCATTTTTACTACTTACGAGCATTCACCTATAATCATTGTTGGCAACTTATTTGACTGCTGGCATCAGAATTCTTGAGAAATACTGAAACCTTAAATCTTAGTTTTGAAATGTGATAATTATCAAAAAGGTAACATTTACTTAATGTTTTAGAGTATGTTGCATCAATATGTCAAATTGTTAAAACTCACAGAATGGAGCACTGTACATTATATTTACAAGTTTCTGTTAAATTTTTTCTTTAACACATGCACACACACATTTTCACTATTTGCCAAGACGATTATTTATACAGAAGACCCAAAACCATTTACATGAGTCACCGTGTCTCGTGTAATATAGTAAATGATATTTCAGAGAATCTAAAGAATTGTACTGGATAAACTCAGATCAAATTTCAGGCTTAATTTGAAAGTCATCATCAGAATATTTACAAATAAAAGAATATTTATCACTTCTATCTATGTATTCCTCTTCGTGCATCCTCAAATTGTGTAAGCATCAGTTGTTTCAAGTGGGTTTTTTCCCCTTGAATTCATCCTTACTTCAGTCCTAAAATAGTCTTTGGCTCCTAGCCATGGTTGAAATAAATTATATTAGTTACAGTAAAGGGTAAGGATGTTGGACGTAATTAATTATGTGCATGAAGGAGCCACATTTTATTTAAAACATTTGTATTACATCAGACACTTGGAACATGGTGATGTGTTTGTGCAATGGAATGATCATATATATTTGACAGCTTTTGTTTGCTAATTGTTTTTACTATGCTTGCCATACATTTCTTAGTATAATGCTACAAGTTTATTTTTAGTAATTTGTTCAGAGTACAACTGAACCGAAAGAAAATGCAAAGGATGTGTATAGTGTATATTGTTAATAATTATTTATTAATGCATTATAAGGTAAAAGGTGGTCCATACAGGAGGTCTTAGGAAAAAAAAATCATATATTATTTCTTTCCTACTTTCTAAAGTCCATACCCTCCACACAGACACCCACATAAATGAATTAAGCTATGATGAAAGAAAAATACTCAGCTGGAATGAATTTTAGGTGCTTACAAATACTGTTGGGTGAGATGTACAGTGCAAAGTAAAATGCAATGCTTTAATTGTAGCTGAATGCCATTTCGCTCAGCTTTGACTAAGTATTTTCTGTTTCAGAGCTGCTGTCACAGCTTTCAAATGTGAGGAGTCGAGCTGCTGCAGCACAGAGTGTTTCATCACAACTACAGCAACTTGAGATGCAGTTGCAGTCAACCAGGTGAGGATCAGGTTTTCCAGGACATACTGTTAGATGTTACATTTAGAGAATGCAAGGTTGGATATTGTCAACATCCTGTATGTTTGTAATTGCGCATGTGTCTTGGTTGGGGGAGGGGGGGCAGGATGCAGTTAAAGCAATTATATTTATAAGATAACCAAAAGAAAAGGTGTGAAAGATGAGAGGTCTGTAAGGAATGATACTTTGATTAAAATGCATGGAGCTTATGCAGACTGAACAATAAACATAGCCAGAATATGTTGATATGCAATATTTTTTCCTTATGCAGTGGAGAGATGTGAAAGTGAACAGGCATGTTTGAGTTGCATAGAATCATTTGTACATTGCATTATTTATCTTTCTGTTATTGTTGTTTGATTGCTGTTCTTGTAAACCATTTGACTTAAAGCCCAAGAACCTCTGAAAGAGCTTGAGATAGTGATTAGCATTAGGTTTATGACCATGTCTGCTAGACAACAGCTAGAGCGCATGCCCCGGCGGCAGGCAGAGGCCAGCAAGGCACCTAATCCTAGTGCGACAACTACCACTGTCTGCAACCCTGAAGCAGTGTTGACCACCCAGGCTCCCACCGCTATGGACTCGCAATATCTGCTAGCCAAGTAAGACAGATTTGCTTTGCTATGAAGCAGCTGATTGGGACTATGGCACTGAGTGTTTGTACTTTGTGTTAAATACTGTAAAATATGTGTACAGTGTTAGCGTTGAAAGATTCAAAACATACGACAGAGTTTAAGTATGTCAGATTTCTTTCAGATGTGTGAAGAATAAATGCACCAAATCTGGTGCTAGACATGAAATTTGCTTTGAAAAATGTTTTTATAAATTTCTTTAACATGGTAAACCCTTTAAAACATAGGCAAAGTGTTACAGTGTTTATTCCTTGTTACTCCTCAAGGAGCACAAGGCTACAAATGCGGCAGTACAAAAAGGTTATTTTTTTAAATTATAATGTCTGTTATATTCAGTTTGAAAGTCTATTTTAAATGCAAGCAGCTGCTTTCAAGATGCATCTTGTGTTACAGGATTTTGGATGATGGAGCAAACAATGGTATTACTGGTAATGGGGAATTGGACCAGACAGAGCGCAACATGTTTGTGCAGGAGTTACTGCTTTCTACACTTACTGAACAGCTAGAACTGGCCACTCATGTTGATGACCCATCGTTTCTGCTTGATTCTCTTCGCTCACCAGATTTTGATGTCAGGAAGAGGGCTGTATCTTTAGGAGCAGAAGCAAGTTCTAGCAATAGCAGAGAGGGAGCTGCAGGGGGCAAGGCTGTTGCCACAGAAGTACAGTGCAACAGTAAAGGCAGATTAGGGGGAGGAGTACAGCCATCTAGCAGATCTTTAACTCACCCTGCTTCCAACACCAGACCTGGGACAGCAGCAATAAGCAGCCTGACACAGGATGCAAAGAATGGCACGTTGTCGGCTCATGGTTCTTCTGTTATGCAGAATTCTACAGCTGCCTACCAGTCTCCCTCCCTGCGCCCTGCACTGGTGCCTGCTTCTCCAACACAGTCTTCTATGCAGCAACCACAGCCACAGCAGCCACAAGGATCAGGTGTGACTGTGGGTCACGACCATGCTGTGCCCTTATCCCGTCAAGCGGCAGCAAGTATTTCAGCACGAGACGGTGGTCGCCTGAACCCAGCAGCAGCAGCAAAGCGCAGCATGCTGAAACACTTGCCAGCGCGAGGAGGAGCCACGGACACAGAGCCTCCGCCACACTAATGGTTGGCCAGTCACCTGAATATTTCCTTATCTAGTGCTACCCTTCTGCAGGGTGTCTTTTCCCAGTTACGTACTGTGGGCTTTTTTTTAAAATAATATTTGTTCTGTTGTTGACAGAGATGTTGAAAATGTGTACAAAACCTGATAAAAATCCTCCTAGATTTGCGATGTGCATCTGCTTGAGATCTTTGCTACATTTTGTGTGTTTGTGTGTCCAGTAGACAAGAAGGCAGAAATCATTTTCCACAGGGGAGGGTGCACACTTGCACACACAGTCATTAACAGAATTGAAGGTATATTATGAAAAAATATTTCATTTAGGTCCTGTCTGACTAGTATATATTTTTTTAAGCCCCTTCATATATAAAAATTGATCTTGCTGGTAGAAGACATCAGTATGGAATACAAATTTTTTTTCTTCTACAAACATTGCGTTAAAAATATTGTGCATCACTGGAACTGGAAAAGCTTTGCGATAAATAGCGGTAGCACATTAATGAGCCAGCTATAGACAATTGCTCTTATCACATCATGATGTTTAGAGCCATAATTTCATTGTGTGAACCATGTTTTATTTTTTGCCATCACAACCACACATGCTCTGAAGCTGAAGGAAATTAAACCTGTTGCACTAACTAATTTATGCTATGACACTTTTTTATGTACCCAAATTTGACATCTTTCTAATAAACAGGTTGGTCTGCATGCCTGCTCTGGGATGGGGGGGTGATGTCTTGGTACAGAAGTTGAATGTTATGACAGTGTAGATGTCCCAGAAATTATACCCTAGGCACAAACCTCATTTAAGGAAGATTTTTTCATTTATTTTTCTTAGAATAGGATGACCATAACAGTTCTTGTTTCTGACATCCTGTTATATGTAACATTTGATATCAGATAGTTGAAGATTCTGTATGCTGTAAAATGGAAAAAAAATTATGATATAAACCCTGTGATATCTGATCGTCTTGTCCCCTTTCTCACTTGCTGATTTCCATCTGGTTAACCTATGTTAAAGCATCAATTTCCTTTTGTGTTTGTGTGTGCGTGCATGTATGTGCATATGAAATGGTTTGTTGTACCCGTCATGTGGCAAGATCACTTTGTGATGACTCTTGGGTGATGGTCATAAGTTTAACCTTAACCTGATGTGATGAATCGCTATAGCATGTTGAGTGAAGTCTTGACCTTCTGATGTGCATGTGTAAATGCTGAAATAAGAAAAACACCACCCACCTCTAATTTTAAACGTTGGCATTTCATTTAGTCTCATGGATACCTGCTTAAATTGGTGCCTAAACTAGGTAAGATTTTCAGTTAAAGACATACTGACCTAACAGCTGATTCCAAGAGTAATGCTGCCATCGTAATACATCAGATGCTAGTTCTTTTCAACAGCTTTGGCATTGATGAGGATTCTTTGAGTGGGTATATTTGTTTTTTGAAAATGAAGAGCCTAGGTATAGTTTTGGGTCTTGTGATAAGGTAATCATTTTATTGCCTCAGTTGCTTAATTCTTCTAAGAACAGAAAAGTGTTTTGACAATTTTTGTGGATTGTTTCAAGTAGTTCTTATTAAAAAAAATAGGATGACCATTTTACAAGTATTTGTTTCTGAAAAGGCTTGAATTTATTATATTTTGTAAATTGCTTTTAATAAAAATACAAAATTTGCTCATTTAATAAATGAGCCATAAATAAACAAAAGAGTACTTTTTGCAGCCAGATAAAGAACACATGTTAAATCATCTTCTAGTCTTTATTTTTCAATATTTTATGCTGCTTTTTGATGGGGTGAGAGGGGTTGAGCAAAATGGAATAAGCATTTCTCCCAGTTTGCATATGTCATCCACTGACAGGTTTTGGCATTCTTATGCATAAAAAAACATGTAATGTGTAGCATGAAAAAGAGTGTTGGCCTCTAAGACCTTGATTTTGGGGTTGGGTTTGTTTTTGTTTTTTTTTTTGTTTTGTTTTTTTGGTGAGATTCATACCAGTTAATATCAGCATGGATGCCAAGGTGTATACAACATTCCCAAATATTGATTCCACATAATTCTACCATCTACCTTATTTGGTGTTTCCTGCAAAGTGCATCACAGTCTTTTTTCCTAGCCTTTTAAGGCAGAGACATTAAGAATTGGTTTTCATAAATCTGTACTATCCTGGAAGGTATTCTAATGAAAAAATTGATGAGTATTCAAAAATATGAATGAAATTAGTTGCTGAAAGCAAAACAATTTTTTTGAAAGTAGTACTTTTGTGCCCTGTCCATAATGTTTTTTGGTTTAGACCCATTGAAACTACGATTAATTGGTACTTCATGTGTTTCTGTAGGTCTTTTTCTTTTTTGCAGTGATCTATGCTATGATGCAAGGAGTGGTGAATGGAGGTTAGAAGCATATCAGAGTGCTAAGTACGGTTTTTTGATGCGGAATAAGCTGGGCTTGTGCTTTTTTTTTTAATTGTTCATTCCAAATTATACCCAAAATATGGTGTTGTAAAGCTTTATTTCTTTCTTTCAGTCATTTAAACAATTTTTATATGTTAGTCTTCTTATTGATGTTATTAAACGAGTCGTTATAAGAGTTATTTTTCATGGGTCAGAGCAGTCAGGGTTCTTGAAAGTGTGAAAAACATATGAAGGGAAATGGCAAAGAAATGTTTCAGAATAAAATGCACTGATTGGTTGGACTTTGTCAGACTTCCATGTTTTCAAAACATAAGTGAAAAGTTGCACCCTGGCATTGACTTGGTTTGAGCAGTTTTTGACAGATTGTTGCAAACTCCAAGTAAACATTAGGATTTGTCAGTCAAATTTAAGAGATGAAGAAGGGACTATTTCATTTGATGTAATGAAGATTGGTGTTCTTAATGCAAGGATATGGTATTTCCAGCTGTGTACATGGAGGTTTTATTAGCACCATCTGTGAAATGGCAATACTTATTAAAATCTGATGCTCCCAGACTATTTCTTTAGCATATTTTTCTTTGTGAGAGTGTGTTTGTGTGTGCGGCCTTTCTGCTAATGTGTCTCATTTCTATCTTATATTTTTCTGGCAATTACAGAAAGTGGTATCCATATTTTTTTCTGAATATCTGAACATGTAAATGAATTGTTGACCATCCTCCCCTTTTTTAACATGTGTGAAGATGTTTGTAATAAGTATTGCTATGCCAGTTTGTTTTTTTTTTTGGTTTTGTTTTTTGTTTGTTTAGGCTTTTGATTAACTGAAGACTACTTTTGTATAGTCACTGACATTTAAAATATGGAGAAGTAAGGGCAGGTGTATAGTAACTGCATTTCAATATGCTGCCTGGCTTTTCCTCAAAGAGATTGGTTCTAAAGTTTTAGATCAAAATCTTTTGTTCTTATGTAATGAGCTACAAGGTCAGTGGAAATAGCAGAGACTTTTATCTGAGTGAAAGAATTGTATCATATGCTGCATATGAGAAGATTGGTTCATATAATGTGTTGATATGCAGGAAGACAAGTGATTCATGTTCCATGTTTTGCACGTGAGGGGGAAAATAACGTTCAGAGAACGTTTCCATGTCTTTCACAAGTCTTGTGCACAGTGGGGAAAAAAAAAATAGGTGCAAATGCTGAGGTTTCTTGAGCGAACCATGTTTCTTTTGAGCCCCCACCCCCCACCAATTCCTCTTCAGACTGCTTATTCCTTTATGGATGCAGCACTTTTCATGTTTTGTAAATCATTGAGACCAAATGAGCAGGAATGAGCCTGCTCATTTTTCCGGGGCAAGAGGCATGGGATTGAAACACTTTGACAAAATTAAGGTCAGTTGTGACATCCAAGACCTGAAAGGCTTGGAGACCTGTGCAAATATGCCTCATTCTTCACACCAGCATATTCCAGCCTTCACTGTACACGTTTTGACACAGTTGTGTTGGGTGGTTCTTACATAACATGCCACTGAAACCTCCTGTAGTAGCTTTTGATTGAGGAAAAAATATGTATTTATGGGGTCATTTCAGTACTAAAATGATGATGGTGCATGTTTGTACCTATGTTGAAAATTAAATGAATTTGAGATGGAACTTCCTGTTGGAGTGTGCATGTGTGAACATGAAGAGGAATGATTTGTAGAAATTTCCTTAACCACCTAGCCTGTATCCATCTGCACTCATGACGGAAAGGGACCTGAGCTACAAGCACCGAAATCCCTATGGCAAGGCAAAACAAACAAGCTTAAGATATTTGAGTATTCTCCAGTGGTGTTATTTTGTTTAAAAACAAACCGCAGAAACCAGAGGAAATATGGTTTATTTATCAATGTTAGTTTCTTGTTTGAGGTGATAGTGTTTCTCACAAAATGTGTTGGATGAGATGTGGTAAAGACTTTATTTGCTTCCCTTGGCCTGCAAAAGTGTGCTTAGCTAATGTTCATATGATTTATTCACGTAGTTTTAGGACTGAGCAAAACCAAGAAACGAACATAATCTTTCAGGTTCCTAAGCTTTCACACAATGGACATAATAATACTGGAACTTATTTTCCTTTCAAATACACCAGTTACAAATAACAAGTATGTGACGTGCACATAATGCAAATTGTAAATATACTTGACTGCACTTTATCGTAACTCATTTATTCATCATTTGACGAGCGGTTATTCCGGTCCGTTTGATGCTGGTCGTCAGTGGAAAGGTTCATCGCTACTCACACCTGTCCCTAACGGGGCTGAGTAGGTCCCGAATGGAACCATCCACTTCATGTTTGCCTGTCAGTTCTTCCTCTCTTCGTGTCCGTATCGACCACCCTCCAAGCTATCCTACACTGAATAAAAAAGTCAAATTAAGTCTCAAGCCTAGAGATATAGGAGCAGTCAACCTTGCTCACCATGTCTACGGCTCGGCATTTGGAAGCTGAAGCAACCTTCTCTTGCTTATACCTCCCTTTTGAAATCAGGAACGACCATTCCTACAGCTGCTCGGTGTACAAGAGACATGTTTAGCCACAGATTCTTAAACAATTTTCTGCCACGCAGTCGAGCATACTGACCACAGGCTTCACTCTCCGCCACTTTTCCCGTATCATACTACGAATATGTTGCAGAAATTTTAGCTTCAGAAATATGCGAATGTTGCTAGCAAATCCAAACAGGTATTGAAGAAGACTTTGTGATGGAAAATTTAGCATGTGGAGATTGGCTCTTTATTAAGACCTTTTTAACATATTTTGGACACCACTGATTTGGTAGACCATTCAACATTCTTATATCTGACCAGTGGATGCGTGGTTTGTTTAGGTTTACCGAATCTGCGACCTAACTTCTCATTAAAATATTTTCAAAAACAAAAACAAACCAAAAAAAAAAAAAACCAACAAATTTCTTTCTTCCAGTAGATGAGATGGTGGCAAACCTCAGCAGGTTCCGACTCACAGCGCGGGACGGCGCGAAGACAGGAACGAGAAGGTGTCGTCTGCTTGAGTGACGGCAATACGCTCCTTCCCTGCGCGAGGGAGACAGAAGAGTTCTTTTTTAAACCCGCCCGTTACTAGGGTGACAGGAAAGACAGCCGGGCTGGCCAAGTAATTTCATTTTCCTCTGCCGCGAAGCGTGGTCGAATGGTTTCTTGGGTCACTGCTTAGTGGGCATCTGCATCAGGGGG
The DNA here is from genome assembly GCA_004794325.1 of Pomacea maculata. Classification (NCBI taxonomy): domain Eukaryota; kingdom Metazoa; phylum Mollusca; class Gastropoda; order Architaenioglossa; family Ampullariidae; genus Pomacea; species Pomacea maculata. Next base: position 267,485 of record SRHC01002267.1, read on the forward strand.
AAGTGGATGTTAGCATTCGAATGACACATTAGATGTCGACCCCAACAACTGTATAATGGCGGTATTTCAAGTACAGTGCGGCCCTTCATTCTCAGGAGGTGTTCGGTGCTGTCAATCAGTAATGTGGAGGAGGTGTTTGTGGTGCGAGTTAGTGCAGCAACTGATCAACAAAGTGCTTAGGAATGCAATATTGGGTAAAAGTGTGGTTTTTTTTTCAAGTGTAATATTATTTTTGCATATTTATCACCATGATGTAATTCATTCCTTTACATTTGTAAGTACGTTGGTGAGGTCAGCATTGCGATCAAGATCGAGATATTCCGCTTATGATCCAGTCGTTTCTACCAAAGTTAAGTTCAAGAATGAATTAACGAGTAACTTGTCTTTCAAGCTCTCTTAGTTGCCAATCCTAATGTGGGGAATTTCAATAAAGAAAAATCTCATTTACACTTCTCAGTATTCAGTCAAGCCTGGGGTCTCTCGTGACTTTCCCACTTCATGCTCATCTTTCTTTTTTAAATTACCCCTTCTTTCTGCCTGTAATGAGTGGTTGGTTTGATGGCTGGTCGGTTGGTGTGTTCGCTAGCTGGTTGCTTGTTTGGTAAGTTAGCTGGTTTGTTGACTAGTTGGTTTAATATTACCAGTTGAATGGTTTGGTATGAAAGTGCTTTTTTTTTTCCTACAGGGGAATTCTCTGGAAAGGGATGATGAATTAAGGGAGGAAAACTGTGTAGAAAACTCAGATGGTCAGCATTTCTATTATCTCCCTTCCCCACCTCCCCTTGCTCCCACATCTCCAACCTCCCTCTTGTAGTATCTTGCGCGCTGTCTCGTCTCGTGTTGAGCACAAATGGAAACAGGAAAGGTTCCCATGGCAGCACACACATGACCAGTCCGGTTGAAAAGGAGTTTTTTAAACTCAGAATTGCTTAATTCATAAAAGCTGTATCATTTGTCTGATTTGCTCAAAAGTGGATTTTCACATGGATTGAATGTAAACAAGGAACTGCAACTCTGTGGTGACGTTCAACCTCAAAATAATTGTCTGTCTTTCTGTCTTTCCGATCATCCATCGATCCACAAAAAAAATAAGACTTCATTGTAAGAATAAATTGCCTGTCGAATGACAAACTCTTTTCTATGCGCTACGAGAAGCCCTGGGTTTTTTTTTTCCAAGCCACATAATTAAAAAGTAATCACTTTAGATTAGTTTCACTAATTAATAAAATTCAAGGTGAGAATATATCACCTACTCAAATGAAAGTATTTATCATATATCCAAATGAAATAAGTTGCACATCTCAGATGTTTTTCGCTCGTGATTTTATTTCTTTTTGAACGGACTAGAGCTGTTTGCATAACATTTTCTGCTAGTCTTTACCTCAGCGATTTCATTAAAGAATGTATTTTATTTTCAGTTTTGAAAAGTCACTCTAAAATGTAAGCCTGAAACCAGTGCAAGCTTCAGAGATTGACATAATATAAGGAGATTAAGCTTTTGCAAACAATTTTAAAGATTTCTATTTCGACGATGTAAGCGACTGATTACCATCTCGACGGAAATTAAAAATCAGAAACGGTTGACACTTGATGACTTTAAAACGCAAAGATGTTAGTTAACACTAGCAAAACCAGATATTTGAGAAACACAAAAATAGTATAAAAAAATACACAACACATCGGGACAGCAATAAAATATACAATTTTTTTTTAATATTGCGTGAAAGTATAGAATGATTGCAAGCCCGAAAACCCTAAGAAACAGCGGTTTCAAACAAGATTGAATATTGATAGATTCGGTGAACATGAAAAGTTTGCTTAGCCGTAATGCACTCATAATTCATTTGACTGGAAATTGAATGAATACCGTTAACTGCTGCTTTGCCCGTGTAGTAAAAATTGTGCAATTTTGAGTATTTGCCGTCGAAAAATTTCCTGAAAAGTGGGATATAAACAAGAAAGAAGATTTTGGAGGGTCTGGGATTACTGGCACCCGATCCACCGGCGTGAGTCCACCTCTACTTCGCTCCGCCATACTGCTCCATTACGACTGGTGAATGTAAGGGACAAGCTGGAACTGGTCTTGCTGAGATTATGAACAGTTTGTAGGCGGGTAGTAAATACGCGAAAATCTTATTTCACTGTTATCAATATTTTCGTAGAGAAGCTTTCGGCTCAAAGATGAGAGAAAAAAATAAGAACTGGCGAGAAGGATCGCAGTATGCACGTTTGCACATCCCACAAGGTCCTTGTTGCAATATCAGCGAGGCTGGTCTCTTGTGAGATCACCTCTCCGAAGTGATCCACCATGTCGCACTTTTAAAAAGTTGGTCTTTTCTTTCTGGCAACTTCGCGAAACTTTAGAACTTTTTTTTTTTTTTTTTTTTGGAGGGGGAGGAGTCTCTCCCTTCTCAAGAACATTACAAAGTTTTAAAGGAAGCAGATGTAAATAGACAGTAATATTTCAGGCACTGTGACCAGTTTTTGAGCTCCTAGTTGTTTGCCTGTTTCCAATTACAGGAGTTCAAAATGTTTCTAGTCTGTAGCTAACCCTGAGGTATCGTTACATCTGCCTCACGACCACGGCCCCAGCAGACTTCCTTGAATCCAAATGTTAATGAAAGACGACGTGTAAAACATTTAGCTGCATGTGCCAGTCTTATTTATTACTTTTCACATGATAGTGTGGGTGTTTTGACACAATCATGGTCGTGAGACCTGGACATCTTTACAAAGTGATTTTAAAGAGTTATGGAGTAGTAGAAATCTTTTGTCTCTGACACCAGCTAAAGCTACATCTGTGTCTATCCGCCAATATACAAGAATATCGGTAAATAATAATTATTTACTTTCTGCTCTTTTTTCTCTGTTCATAGTTTTGAGCGAACTTGTCCGGCCAAAAAGCTTGCCATATCTGTTAAATTTTTGTATCTTCAAGAAAGAGGAATACACTAGAATAAATTTGGAATTTCCGAAGAGAACAAATCCTGCCGAGGGCTTAAAGACTTTTGGCTCCTAGTATTTGTTTTAAAATTGCTTGCTTTGAAAGAAAAGAACCCAAGCAAATACCACCATTACAGCAAAGCCCCCAACCACCGTGAGCACCACGACTACCACCACAATCACAACACAACTGCAATTGCACCACCATCAGCATCACTATTCTTTTTTCATGTTTAGATTTTATATGGGTTTATTTGACTGTTGCTTCTAACATGTCACAGCAATCCCATTATGTCACCATGACACATTGAAGTTTATTCGAGTCATCAGTGATACTGCTCGAAACATTGGGACATTAATACTGTCACAGCTGAATTACATCCAACAAGACCTTGTCACAGACTGGGTGAGAGAGAGCGAAACCATGCCATTTCTTGTCTTGCCACATTTTAACAAAAAGATATAGTTTAATACCAAGCACCATCTAGTAAGAATTTGAAAGAATTCTTGCCACAATTTAAATCATACAATTAGCCCTGTCTTAAACTGCAATCTCTCTCTCTCTTTATTGCGCTCCACTCTATTGATAATTATCAGTTATTCTGATATGATACTCAAATTATCTTCACCACAACTTGATACTGCAAACAACCTTGCGAGTAACATTCTGTAAGCTTCCTGTTATTTGCTCACTCGGCTTCCAAACATTGACATTCAAGAAGAGCCTCGAAATAGCCAAGCCAAGGGCTTGTGTGAGTAGACACACTGAACAGTTCCAAAAATTCGGACTAAACAAAACAATCATCTATTTGTTCCTTGTTCAGTGTCACCGGGAGAGAGGAAATAAAACATTTTTCAGTCGGAAAATCTATTTGATAAAAATCCGTCGTTGTGTTAAATCACCATGCTGCGTTCTGCATTTTCAGATATCAAGAAGGCATTCAAAGAAACCGGATGTTACATCGTAATGGCCGATGATTGGTGACGTCCGTGACTTTTGTCACACTACCGCCATATGGCACACGGAGACCACATTCCACATATTTTCTTTGATTTGACGACAATGGCCGGGCGATCATCCTGTCGGCGCCTGGCAGCATCATGTGCTGCATCTATCATCAACGATAGTTCACGAAAAGGCTTTTCATGTCTAGCACAAGCCCCTAGGCCGCGCGACAACTATCTTCTCCCTCAAGTCCTGGGTTCAACAGCTTCCATCTCCCGTTGTCGAACTTATCACCTAGCCGACATTTTGTCTGCTGTGAGTCCGCTTCCGCTAGGAGACAGCCAATCGGAATAGTCACATCTTGTCCGCGTGTCCGACATGTTTCCGCAGTCTCTTTGCGACTCCTCCGCAGAGCTTCTCTGAAGAGCTCGCAAAGTCTGCGGCGACTCCGTCAGCGGAATGTCCGTCTCGAGACACAGCGAGTTCCGCAGGCAGGAGGCGCCAGAGTCGCGCTCGAGGCCGTTCTTGGTGCGCGTGCACCTCAGTGTGTTGCTGCGGAACGTTCGCACGAACCTGTCCCTGCGGCTTTTGCCCGACATGGAGGTGGTCCGGCGGTTCTTGCCGGGGCGCGAGGTGGCGCCAGTCGTCTCCAGCTGGTTGAAGTCGTGGCACGACGAGTACCTCTCCGCCTGCTCCGTCAGGAAGACGCGCGGTCGGCGGCGGAACTGGCAACGCAGGATGCGGCGGAAGGCGAACTGGAACTCGCGGCTGGAACAGGCGTAGATGACCGGGTTCATCAGCGAGTTGCAGTAGCCGAGCCAGAAGAAGATGGTGAAGAGCAGCTGAGGGATGTTGCAATGTCGGCATAGGGAGCCTGCACAGAGAAGAACAGGTTTCATTCGTTTACTGGGATGCCTACGGAATAAGCTACATATGTAAGTAGTATCTTTTACAATGCTGATAATATCTTACCGAATGCTGGTAGCATCTAACAGAATGTTGCTAACATATTAGTATCATCTTACAAACGATACGAGAGAGAAAGAAGAATATTTATTATCTTTTCCTATCCATCTTTTGCTGTCTCTGAAGTGTGTATTTAACGGCACTAGAAACGGCGATATCTCCTTGTAACGATAGACTGTTATCTTTAAGAGGAAATTACGGTTTTAAATTTGTCTTAATTTTTGTCGGTAAAATATGTCAATCATTTTGTTTGTTGAATAATTTTGGATATAATATTAATTTTTTTAAATCATATTTTTATTAATCTCTTCATCCTATCCGCAAGCCACTTCTTTACTATGCTCTGATATCCGGCTTCACTCTTTTGCCATACTCTGTTACTGTCAAGGGTCAGACTCTTCGGTCCAGTGACCTTTTCAATCAGCAATCTCGTGTTGCTTTAGTACTATTCACCCTCCTCCCCCTCCCCCCCCAAAAAAAGATGTACCCATCGCAAAGAACCTCTTACGAGACGACAGCAGCCCCGGGAGATCCATTTCGTAAAAATTTGTGGTCGATTTCTGTCATATTTCAGTTGCAGCTGATAGCCGCTCGATGCTGGTGGGTGGGAAAGGGGTAGCAAAGCCTGGGGCACAGCTTCTGTCACTTAATGCGTTGCACAGCTTTGTTCTTGTAAAAGAACAAAATCGACCCATGGAGCTTCAGCACCTGGCTTCATTGACATGGGAATCGCTTAACCTCTTCCCCGCTGAATGATACTCACGAAGGGTCACGTGGAAGACGAGAGCGGTTCTCCTGGATGGATAGTGTCATGTCTTGATACCAACTAAGTGGACAGTTTTAAATGCATGTCAGATGCTGAAAACTGGGCGGGCGTGCAGGGTCGACAGTCGGGCACGCACAGAGGTACAGGGGAGAATTCAGGAGACCGCAGTGAAACCATGAACTTGTATTACTGGACTGCTGGCAGACGATTTTTTTTTCCACTAAAACGAAGCAGGTGTGTACAAAGCTTCCTGTTTATTCATATTTCAGATTAACTACTAAAACGAGGCATGCTTGTACAAAACTTCCGCTTTAGTCACATTTTTTGTTTAGGCTCGCCGAGACTAACAGCGGAGAACTTCGCAAGAGGCTAAGCGTTGGTCTTGGCAGAGAATCAGCAGTCCACCTATACATATCCATGGTGGAACGTTACAAGCATACGCTCTCTCACACACACTCGCACACACACAGAGTATCCATAACATCATCACAGATTTCTCAGCGGGTAGCACTTTGTAGTAGGGGACAATTACCAGCGGCGGTCCCAGGACATCATAAATTGGAATGTGCAGAGGAAATAATAACGTTAGCCATGAGGATGTTCGCGCTTAATGGCCTTACTAAAGGTGTTGTTCTCTGAACCGCGCACCTCGTGATAAGAGTAATTTCCCTTCTCATTCCCCTGGGCCATTAAGTAGCAGAAACTATGTGTTGCCAAGGGGATGGTCTAAATTAAGGAAACAGAAATATATAGGAAGTTATTTTTTAAGATTCAGATGGCGGGAAGGGGGCAATGGAGTGGAGGATTATTTGGTAAGGAATCCAAAAGTGGGTAGCATGCAGTCAGTGATAGAAAAAAAAATTCTCAAAAAGGTACTTAACACTACTGTGTTCAAAACTTAACAAGTGATAGGAGAATGATGCTCGATGAAGCTCAAAAAAAGAGTACCCATAAGTAATGATCCTCAACGTAATCAAAAGAATACATTTTAGTACCTTAACACAGAGAAGCGGATGGATACTGATTGGCATGAGAGTCATGTAAACGTAAGAAAGAAAAAAAATGGAGGTCTAAAAAATAAGACATTAAAGAAAAAAAATTAAATTAAAAAAGAAAACTGCTTGCAAAATAAAGAGGACCGCAAGTTTTGTGGAGCTGCATGGAAAAGAAAGGGAACTAAGGTCACAACGAACACCCAACTGAAGAAAGAAAATGACCAATGCTACAAAAACAACCAGGCTGTTAGAACTGTAAAATGTACAAAACTGAAACTTTTTTTAATAAAGACAGTGTCCAAGACTAAGACAATAAAATAAATCGGTTAGACACCTATATCTTACGATACCACGGTCCGGTTAGAATCACACAAAACTGACACCAGACGAGACCAAACAAGAAACAAGGCATTCTGTGCAACTGGAATAAATAACATTGCAGAAATTTTTAACAGCATAAAAAATTGTTTGTTTATATATTTGGAATTTGCTGAAAGAGGTTTAAACAACTTTCATTGCAGAGGCTCTACATTTTTACTACAAAGTGGGTAAAAACTAGGAAGAAAGCGCGAAAGAGAGATGGAGAGAAGATGAGAGAAAGATATAGAGAACGCAGAATATTCACTGTAAGAGATGTAGATTTGAATACTGGTAAATACTAACGAATATATATATAAGCCTACTTGTCATAGATCATAAATGAAAGAAACAGCTGAGCAATCAAATGAAGGATATTGAGTACTGCTAAGTACATCAAATACACAACTTTTAATGTTGCCTACTTCTATACAACACAACACTTCTTCACAATGATTTGAAACATTTTGTTTACACATTTACACCCGCAAAAGGACGAGAAATGTGAAGAGACAGCACAAGCATTCCAAATGGCTGACAAGTTTTGTGAGCTTGAAGCTTGAAGCTCAGGATGCATTAGCTAAGTGGACGTTGACAAGGATTCTGCTGTTCCAGACGTCAACAAACCTCTGACCTCTGTCTTCCTGGAGTGGCGCGTCCTCGCGAAAGGACGGTCACTCTGGATTCGCTTGAGCGAAAACGGACGACGCCATTGGTTCAGGACTTCAATACTATCCCGTTGAAGAGTTCAAAACAGACACTTTAATTGTATCCTTCTCTTCCTTGCAGGATGTTTATCGACAGTTCACCGCATTTGGTGCATTCGACACAAAAAAACCCCAAAACAGTTTATCTGAAAACTTTAGGTGTTAGTGGATGGATTTTTTTCCCCTCATGTTCACTGACCCAGAAACCTGTGTCGGTCTGTGGAAGAAGTGACAGTTGTTCAATACTTTAGAAATCTTAGAAATATACAGCACTAAAGAAGAAAAACAAGAACATTCACAAGACTTGCACGCAATAATAAGCGATTTTTTAAAGCTCATTCAACAGCATAAGATGCCCCCTAGACAAAACACTACTGACTTATTTTCTCATTCTGTCCCTTTAATCGATGTGGCTTCGGGTCTGTACTACTTATTTATTTGGGAACTACTAAAAGAGCTTCTTTTATTTTACTTTACTTTTCGCTACAAATCATGCGGTCCTTTCAGAAACCATGAACCAAAGAACAAAAAACAACTATCAGAAGGATCGAAATACTTTCTTTGAAACTGCATGTAGCCGGTGGGTCCTAGTAGGTGTTTTTTTGTCCTTGAGCGACGGAGGAGGAAAAAGAGGTTTGAAATAAAAGTGACACATTTTTTAAAACAACATTGTCATGGCGCAACCTTGGAATCGACCAACTCCACCACCACTTCCACTAAACAAAAGTTAAGAGAAAAAAAAACGAGTTTTCGAGCATTGATGTCAGCATCATTTATTTCATATAGACCAATACGTTAAATCCACACGAAACTATCATACTAGGTGAAACCAGATGACTGTTAATCTAGTGGTATTGTATAGAGACATCACCTTTGCAACGCTCCCCTGCGGGGACCTACCTCTTGGGTCAACGCTGTCACGTGTAGACCCACGTGATGAGCCGCGAGAACATCGTGAAAACACTGAGCTTTCACCGAGGAACATCGAGAATAGCAACTAATTACAGGCGGTTGGTACTACTAGCACGAGAAACTCCACTGTGAGGTAATTTGCCCTCCAAGCCAATCTTCTCTGCCAGAAATCAGATACAAACGCCAAGAGTTTTGCAATTTTCAGGTGGCAGGGGGACGTGCAGGGCGCTTGCAGCACTGGAGGGTCTGTGTTGACACACCAAGCAGCGCTGCAAAGGCGGTGGTTGATCTTCCGTTGATCTGCAAATACACTTGTTTCCGTTCAACCGCCTCGCCAAAGACTCC